>JAQMYL010000018.1:11316121-11327373 GCA_030014365.1 Clarias pachynema
TGTGTGTGTGTGAGAGAGAGTGTTAACATTTGTGATGTGTTTGTGTGTGTGTGTATGTGTGTGTGTGTCTTGAAAAGGATCTGAATTACATGGCTGAGTGGTGTATCACAAAGACCACAGTCCTGGAATTCGGGAGGGGGTCATGTGGGTTGTGTAAGAAGTAGAGAAGAAGCAGAGAGTCACTTAAGTGTACGGTCACATTCTCACACACAAAACCTTTAATCTTTAAGGATTCCCCAGACACGACATTATCAACAGAAAAAAGGTAAAGTTAAACTTTCTGAAATTAACATTTATATTTATCAACAAAGCCAACAGAAAATGATCAGCATGAACGGTAAAACTTTTAACTGATTTATTGAGTCTGTGGATTACTAAAGACATTGTCTCGGAAATTGTTAGATGTTTGTTATTGAAGTTTTTTTTTTTTAGAGTTGGATAGTTATATACATAATAAAGTGGGAAAACTTTATAAAAAACTTAGTACTGATCAGATGACTTAAGGCATAAGTGACTAATTTTTTATGGCTTAGGTTTTATGACCTCCTTTGTTATTTATATATTAGTTTATTAAGTGCATGAAGCTTCCAGATACCCCAGATTTAAATATGGCTAATATGGTCTTTACAGTACTCTACATTGCAATCGGGCTTCATAATCCATTTTTAAATGTGGCTCACCTCTTTAGTTGATTAGATGTATTTAATTTTTCATTAAAAAGTAGGAGTACTGTAAGATGACAAGTAGATACTTCATAGTACATGAGGTGTGAGAAATGTGCTGTTAAAAGAGAACTACAGTAAATGCGTACTATGTAAGGATGAACACATCAATAATAATTAAAATAATAATAAAAACAATAATAATAATAATAATAATAATAATAATAATAAGAGGAAGAAGAAGAAGAATGCATTAAATAAAGTAAAACCTCTAATATTCTGTCCTCTATCATTAAAAAAAGAAAATTGTGCTATGCACTTATAGTCCATGGATGTACAGTACTTACACCTAGGCTAAAGACATTCAAACTTTATTTTTCACAACTCCACACATTTAATATAACCATATTTGAAATTATTTAACAACCTGTGCTATGTCAATTTTATGTACTTTTTATCATTTTGTACCATTGGCTAAATGTCAAACACTCTGATTAAGCAGGAGGGGAGTAGCTTGTGTTCCACCTTCTGGTCCTTATTTTCTCTGGAGTACAGGCAGGACAGAGAGTGCCCTGGTGACAGGGTAGATAACAGAGTGAATTTAAAGCAAGCAAAGAACTAGGCCAACCAGGCTTGGCAATGGTTCATTCCCTTGGTTGTTTTCACAATGGACCTCTAGCCCTACCTCATGGGGTTACATTACCCCTCTTCTAGGAGTAACTCCCAGTGTTCCCATACTGGCATGCTGGTTCCTGTGGAAGTCCTGAAAAGCTCTAGGTCTGGACTGTACTAGGGTAGAACCCAGAAGCATTCTTCCCATTCATACTCGTCCCAATCAACCAGGTACTGAGTGCAATCTTGCTATAGGTTGAATCTAGAATATGCCTTAGTGTCTAGGCCTTCTGACAGTCCTGCGGGACTAATAACAGACCCAAGATGAAATCCAAAGACAGATGGGACCACAGGCAGTAGGGTATCAATAGAAGGGAAAGCAACTCAACTGGGTTTATGCAGGGCTCTTAATTCTCAGGGCAAACCTTATTTGCTGCCAAATAGCCCCCGATATCTCTGAGGCCATTGAGGGTGTCTGCATAAAATGGCTCCTTGGTGGTATGCCCCTAGGAGAGATCCCGAAGTCAGGACAAAGAAGGACCATTGCCAGGTCTGACTCCCCTCAATGGGGATCCCCTGTTCCAGACCCCATTGAACAGAAGCCAAAATTTGTCCATGCTAATGCAACCTTGGAAGACTGATCCCAGAGAACAGGTTGTAGTAGCATGGAAATGTCACTTCACTGGCCGGATGGAAAGGAGGTTTTGCAGGAAAAGCTGAAGAACCTAGCAAACACGGACATGATCCTTAATGAGCTACTGAAAACCAGGATGTCATCCAATTATACAATGTACTAATACAATGTCTCACAGAGGAACTCCTTAAAAAAGCAAGACCAAAGGAGCACTTATTAGACTAAAGGGCATCACCTGATATTCATAGTGCCCAGACAGCATGAAGATCTTTCACTCGCCCCCTGCCCTAATGCAGATCAGTTTATACACACAGCATAAATCTAGTTCAGTAAAAATCTTATCCTGCAAGCACCTAAATTCATGAAGGGGGTGTTGATCGTTTCAGGTGATGGCATTAAGGCCATGATAATTAATACAAAGCCTCAGATCCTCCTCTTCCTTCTTTAGAAGGAACCAAGCTCCTGCCAGCAACGTGGAGGGTGGATAAATCTCAATGACAGTTCTTCCTCAATATACTCCTTCATGTTCCCCTGGGGGCGGCATGGTGGTTTAGTGGTTAGTACTGTCATCTTGCCAGGTTCCAGAGTCTGTGCGCATGTTCTCCCCGTGCATGGTGGGCTTCATCTGCATACTCCGATTTCCTCCTACAGTCCAAAAACATCCAGATGGCATTCCCAAATTGCCTGTAGTATGTGAATAAGTGTGTGAGTGTGTGTATGTGTGTGTGATCTGCGATGGAGGGCATGCTTTGTGCCTCAAGTCTCCTGGGTAGGCTCCAGGGTCCCCGTGACCCTGTACACAGGATAAAGCAGGATAGACGATGAATTAATTAATGTTCCCATGAGGGGAGTGGCACCCTGGAGAAAGTGATTGGTACAATCAAAGGGTCTATAGGGAGTATTGTCTGTGCGCTTTGTTTAGAGAAATTCCTCCTCTTTGAGCTATCAGCAGCCTTGCAGTCCTCTGGAAAGATCTACTGCGTCAGAGATGACTGGGGCCAGGGGTGGGAATGCCCTTGTGACAACTCCGAGAATTATTACTGCCAGGCATACAAACATGGTCTATGTGGACCAATCAGTATGGGTGTTGCCCATACAATGGGACATTGGAATAGGGTGTAATTCAATTCAATTATTCAATTACCTTGTATAATGTTCATAATTGAATGGTAACCTGAATAATTTTCTTGCCTAGTTCTGAGTCAATTACACTTCCATGTGGGCAAAAAACATACCATGGACAAAAAAAAAAAAGCTTGAGCACATCAAGCTCCTCATCACAGGTCCCTAGCATGGTCCCTGTCTTTTAGCTCCAAACAAAGACAATGCCAACTGACCACAAAAAAAACTTTCCTGATGTCTTTACATTTCCTTCACCCGAGGGAACAGCCCAGCAGAACACCGCTGCATTGGTTGCTCCAGGGACTCCTCAGGTTTAACCTCCATTGGGGGGGAAGCAAACCCATGCATGCACATTGTGGATTGAGAAGAACTGTTAGAATGGCTTTCACAGTGTGACAAGCACAAACAATTACTGTATTATCCTTAATGGATAGGTCATAAAGTGTCTCTAACACAGTAGTAACACAGTGGGCGGGCTTGAGTCACTAATTTGTTCTTCAGCCTTGGAGTACAGCTCTGTGACAGAACTAGTCTGGTCATGGCGCAGAGTGGGAATCTGACCCACATGGTGCTTAACACCTGCAGTTCTGTACACAGAGCTAATGGTTTTTTAATCTTAGCTACTTGACTGTGTAAAACCATTTGCTATAAAGCCATAGCCATACTGTTACAGGGAGTAGTGTGGCATCTTAATGAAAGCACAGGACATAGCCTGCTCTTCTCTTGGGAGAATGAAAGGGAGAATGGACCTTGGTGCAGATGATAATATGAAATATATGATGTTGCAGGTGGGGTGAGAAATGGTCGGACACAGAGAACTGGCTTTGATAAACAGAAGACCTGTCTCCACATACAGACACAAAAATACTAGAGCATCTCAGATAAGAGGCACAGTAATTATGACCACTTGATAATGTTATGTAGATCAATAAGGTTCATAATGATGCAAGACCAGGTGTTGCACTTGTCCATGTGTTACTGGTCAGCTTTTTAAAAGCCTGCTTTGTTAGTTAAAAAATCCAACTGAAGTCTTAGTAAAAAAAAAAAAAAAAAGATATAAAATTCAAGATTTGGAAAGTTAGTTAATGATGCACTGAGTGCTTTGTAAGTGACTGAATGTCCAAAGTATTTTTATGTATAGTAGGTTAGGATGTGAATAGATACATAGTTAGAATTCAGGTGACGGTGACTTTAAACATGTTAAGTATTGTGTTAGGGATTGTAGTTCATGCTGGCCATGTTTATTGATTGCAATGTGTTATGGGAAGTTTCTGGTTGATCCTGCCACTGACATGACATGAACATTCATCGACTTTAAATAAATACCGAGTTTCTCAATGTCACATACAGTAATAGCTCATCCAGTGCAGGAGTGTTAAAAAAACAATGAAACACATACAGAGCAGAGAGATTATTTGTGCATTAGGTGCTACAAACAAAAATGGCTTGTTTCAGAGAATTACACAATTAAATTCATTGGAAAGGAAATATTATAAATAATTGATGTCCATGGTGGTTTCAGATGAATTATTACAGTCACAGAACATATTTTATCTCCAGGGCTCCTGGAAAATAATAGCGTATGTGACAATGCTACCGTTTAATAGTGTAGTTTTATCAAATTGGTACAACATCAGACTCAGACTAATAACATCATTTAAAATCTTTCAAACTAAATTTTTTTTTAATAGAACTACTATGTACCTCCTGATGAAAGCAAAATAAACTTTAGAATGTTGTCAAAAAGCTGCTTACTAGGATTTTATGTTTCATGATTTTTTAAAGCAACATCCAAATATCTATAAATTATCTAACACCTGATTTATCTGATTTCGGCATTAAAATGCAAAGTGAATTAATAAATTGGTTTAATAATTACTTAGAGTAAACTATTCAAACTTTACCATGACCATCAAAGCCTAATAGCAGCTCTCTCTCTCTCTCTCTCTCTCTCTCTCTCTCTCAGGTCATGTCCACTATAACAGCCCAGCCTTTACCCTATGGCTTGGAAAGAGAAAAACATATTGAGATGCTATTCAGAGCTTTCCACCGCAGATGGAGGTCCTCCACGGACCCTCAGGAACTCACTCCTGCTCCAGCACCAGCACAAGGTCCCCTATATGGAGATCTATCGGCCACATTTCAGGCTGCAGGCTTGGAGGCAAACAGCCAGAAAGGAGAGCAGTGGGTCACAGAGACATTACCAGCAGGTCTGGCTGCTCTGCGGACAGTCGGCCAAATGCACATTACATCTATACCTGAGCTTCAGGGTAAGGCATTTGGTCAACACCTAAAAAAACAACAAACTGGGTCTTTTATTCTATTTTTGGCTTAATTTCCTAAAATACACTACAGTTAAAGTCAGAAGTTCATACATACAGTTATGCAGAGCTCGTTAAAATTTTATGGTAACAACCTATACTGTAGGTTTGCCAAGTCATCTACTTTCTGAATAGCACAAGTAATTTTTCCAACAATGGTTTATGGATAGATTATTTCACTTGTATCATAATTCACTATATCATAATTGCAATTGGTCAAAAGTTTAAATAAAATCAGTTGACTGTGCCTTTAAACAGCTTGGAAATTTTCAGAAAATTATGTTATGCCTTTAAGATTGGCTAACTGACATCATTTGATTGAATTGGAGGTGTGTCTGTGGATGTATTTTAAGGCCTACCTTCAAATGGCCATAATGATTACCGTTGTCTGGAGGAAAAAGAGGAGGCTTGCAAGCTGAAGAAAATCATCCCAACCTAGAGGCATGGGGATGGCAGTATAAAGTGAACTGGTGCACTTCACAAAACAGGTGGCATCATGAGGAAGGAAGATTATCTGTATATACTGAAACATCTCAAGACATCAATGAGGAACTTAAAGCTTTGTTGCAAATGGGTCTTATAAAAAGACAATGACCACAAGCATGCTTTCAAAGTTGTGGCAAAGTGGCTTAAGGGCAGTAAAATTGAGGTATTGAAGTAGCCAATAGAAAATTTGTGGGCAGGACTGAAAGTATGCAAAAAGGGGGAAGGAATGTTTTGTGTTGAGTTTCATTTTAAATACAGTGTGGTGGTGTATAAAGGTAAAAAAAAAAAAAAAAAAGTGTATCTTTGTCCCAAAATATAAGGACCTTACTGTAAACCTGTAAAGTGGAGTGTGACCATAATATGAGTGCATTAATATACAGTAAACGTTATAGTGGGAACTGTTGTGCAAGTTGCACTGTTATACATTTTTTTTTTATCAACTTCTGGATCACTTATTCACTCAGTACATCTTCACCTGATCAATAGCACAAAGTCTAAGTATTTTCCCAACAATTTAAATAGATTGGACACTGAATGTATTTGAAATAAGTTTCACCAGGATATTTCTGACAAATAATTAAATAAAAAGCTGATAATGGATTTAAGATGCATTTCAGACTGTTCGAAACAAAAAGGAAAATAAGGTGTAATGTGAAGGATGCATTAATATCTCTGGACACATCGATTTTTAAACTTGTGTTACTTTGTGTTTCAGGTCCCCAGTGCATTTCCCGCAGGACGTACAGAGTTGCCACAGAAACCAGGCAGCTGTTTCTGGCTGTGGAAGGTTGAAATTACATTTACCATTTACCTACCTGTTTATTTATTTTTTTTAACAGTTATACTTGTTTCTATTTGGATTTAAACTATGTCCATGTGTCCATGTGTAAGTACTCATTGTTGGGTTTTTAGAAACAGGTGAAAGGTTAAAAGTTAAAAATAAGCTGATCAGTGAAATGTAGTCACTGTAATGTAATCAGTGAAATTATTATTTCTGTCTGTCGTTCTGTATGGCAGAACTCTCTGTCTAACTTATTCATACAAAGAAATAAAATTTTGTAAGTATGAGTATCTTGCGCTTTGTTTACACTAAGTTGTACATCTTTCGTCATCAGCCAAATACACTCACTGTTCGGTAATCAGAGAGTGAATTTCCGAGAAATCGGAAAAGTAGATCGGATAAAGATTACGTTTTATCTTAAAACAACTTAAAACATATTAGAATTCACTTATACCACTTCAGCACTGTTATTTTAGTTTAGCTTATTCTAATTAATATATATTGGTGCAGATGATTGTTTATATTGAGAAAGTAAATTATTAGTAGCTTATTTTAAAGTAGATTATTAAATCCACCACTTAAGTGTTCATAACATCGCGTTTACTCACCATTTTGATTTCACTTATAGTGCAGGTTAAACTTCCGGGAGATATCTAAGTACTGCAAAAGTTTCAATTCAAAGTCTGACAAGTGGTTAATTTAAGACACGTCTTAAAGTAAAATAAAATTAAAATCAAACCAACATTTTTCATTGAGAGAGTGAGTTCTGACCAATGCACAATCAAGAACTTTCTTTTATTTATATAGATACATGGGTTTTTTGGAGTTCAGTAAGACAGTGTTTAGCTCAGGCTAAAACAAAAAAGTACATCTACTAGAAGTATCATATTTATTGGCTTTTATTTTAATTCTCTGAGTAGAACTGCCAGGTTATGATGTATTGTGCAGATGGTGTACATCATAAATGCAAGTTACTGTTGACTGACATTTTGTTTTTTGTGTACCTCATCCATGTGTGTGTGTGTGTGTGTGTGTGTGTGTGTGTGTGTGTGTGCGCGCGCCTTTTTAGTTTTGTCATGCAGAATAATTCATACACATTTTTACACAAGAAATTTCATATTCTTAAAAATCATAAATAGGGAACAACAATATTGAAAAACATCAATAATTTTATTTACATATGGATAACTGCACTTTTATGTATGGGATATACTGCTGAGTTTGTTACTTTACAGCATTATCCAGACTGAATTATAAAGCTGCTCTGTAGTGTATATCAAAAACACATGCTGATTGCTATACGTTCCCTTCATTGAGTCTCTCATTGCACTACAGAATGTTTATGGAGATGACACCATTGACAAAAGAAATGTGCACAGTTGGATGAAGAAGTTTAAAGAAGGGGAAACATCATCATGCAGTGGGAGAACATCAATTGCGACAAAGGGGATTTTCAAAGAGGATTTGAGATTTGTGTTCAACAAGTGCATCCTATATGATGGACACTATGTTAAATAGTAGCTTTGTATAGAGGAAGAGATACTCTGCCTACTGTCAATAATAATGTCAATTAATAAAAATGTTATACCAACAATTGCATTAATTCTGGTATAGCCATACACACACACACACACACATATATATATATATATATATATATATATTTCATGTTTTGTGCTTTATGTCTTTCAGAAAGCTCATGTATTTGTATGCAGTGCTGTGGTCCGGCTCGCGCCTGCTCTTTGGAGGGCTTTGACCAGGACCGGCAGAAGATTTTCCTATTTGAAAGACCACTTAGAACAGATATGTGCTGCCTGGGCTGCTGCCTGATGGAGATGAGGGCTTACACGGCCCAGAGGGAGCTCATTGGGACTGTCCACCAGAGGTACACAAACATTTCAGAATATATAATAATACATAATGTCTGTATAGCTTATACCAAAATGTTGCTCTGAAGTAAGAGTGATGCATACAAATCCAAGTAGTTTATTTATAATTGTAATAATTTCTTGAATTGATCAAAGACCAAGTGATTTGATACAGCTCTAGGATATCTACCTTTATAACATTGGCAATTAAGCAACATCATGTCTGTACTACATATGCATAAGTGATCTACACTGGACAAATGGTTTGGCTCTTAATTAAAACTAGTTCTTTTCCTGGCATGGTGGACAGAATGCTGTATGAGTGATTTAATTCCACAGAGATTAAAACAAATAATAATAAATCAGGGAGTGTGCAGTTGCATTTTCAGGGGCAGCCAGAAAAAGAAAGGAAGGATAGAGAATAAGAGCTAAGTATGCCCAAATGTAGCATTTGGACATGTAGAACTGTTAACACTGGATGACCATGGAAAAGCACCAGGAGAAAATGTAGAAGAGGAAGAGGATGAGTTGTAGTAGCACATTCAATGGAATATACATTTTAAAAAGAATTGAGTTTGATATTATATTGGAAATAGAAATGTCTCAAAAAGCCAATTCAGAAAACTACTTACATTTTTGTGCTTCTTTTTCAAAAACGAAAAGAAAAACAAAAGAGGGTTACTGAGGTTAGGGTTGTACTCGAGTTAGGATTTGATGTTACCCTACATACAATACACTGTAAGTATGTAAACACTTGACAATAACTCCCGTATAACAGTATTAATTATAACAGCATTAATGTATTTGTTTATAACATAGCTCTTTGATCTGCCAGGTGGAGTATGTTCACACCTTACTTTGAAGTGTGTGACTCTGCAGACTCTCCCTTCCTGAGGATACAAGGCTCCTGCTGTCCAATCCGTTGTCTCTCCGACCAAGAGTTTCAGGTCAGATGCCTCATACAAAATTAAGTCAAATCTTCTTATGTGCATTATCTCTCTTTTCCTATAATCATTGAAAATCTTTTCCTAATTGCTAAAAGTAATTAAAGTTGTAGAGACATGTACTAATAAATCAATACAGCATAATTCATAAAACAGTCATACTGTATGCCATTTAACCAATTATAAGGGTATAGTATATTTTACCTACACTTCTGTACCTAGGCATTAATATTAAGTTGTTCTATCTTTGCTGTTTTACTAACCTCCACTCTTCTGAGAAGGCTTCTTTTAGAAGAATCTTTTGGAGTAGGTGTATGTGCAGGCCACTCGAGCTGTCCACATCAAACTTGGCAAACCACGTGTTTATGAATCTTACATTGTGTACAAGGCTACTGTCATGCTGGAACAGGTTTAGACTAGCCTTGTTAGTTCCAGTAAGTAGGCTGGCAACACTATGTGGCAACAATTTGGCAGATACCCTTGAAGGAATGTTACAATAAATTGTCCATATGTGTTTTGGAGACAAAGTGAAGCTTTTTAAGGTAAGAATCAAGTAAAATATTAAACAATGTTCCAACTTTATCTGCAGGTAGTTATGTGAACACTATTTACAGTACATGTGTAACTGTGCGGTATATACGTACTTGACAAGGTATTAACAAGTTGAAGGCACTGGTTGTGAATGAGTGATTTTCATCTTGTGGTTTGGACTCTACACTGATCTGTCATATCATTACAACGCAAAACATATTGTGTAGGTTCCCCTTGTGCTCTCGGGGCAGCTCTGGCTCCTCGAGGCATGACTCCACATGACTCTGGATGTTTTTGATGTGGTATCTGCCACTAGGACATTGGCAGTCTTGGGCTCTTTGCCTGCCATGCCCCATGCTCAGTGTGCTATGGTGCAGTAGGCATTGTGGTGTGTTTCTATCATGTCCCCCATTGAATTTTTTGGTGATTTGTGCTTCACCTGTTTTCTGTGGGATTGGACCAGACGCGATAGCTTTTGGTTCCGTGGGCATGGGTGAGCCTTGGGTGCCCGTGATCATGTCACCACCATCATTAATTTGATAATTAATGTTAAAATTATGGCTGTTCATGATTTATATTTATGTTTTCCACATTTTTTTCAAATGGTGTAACACCTACCCTTGCCCTGTGGAGGTTGTTGGTGAAATATTGCACTAATAATCTGCATAATAGCCCAATCATAATAAAACTGTATCATATTAAACAGATCAATCGGAATATTCTGATCTGGCAGGATTGGAACAAATTTTCAATTGGAATGATAGGGGTGATGTAAATATTTAATAATCTGTTTAGTAGGTAATCATTAGCCATGCCAACACTCAGTATTATTTCTCTTACTTTTTCTTGTACTTTATATTCTTTTTTTATATTCTCTTAACCTACTGTAACAAAGCCTCAAAGTTAGAGAAAAAAACTTTTTTTTTTTGAGAAAAATACTTTTTTGTTATATTATTGTCAGATTAAATGCTTGACTGCAGACATACGCTTGTGCACATGTAAAAAATGTTTCATTTTGATTACAGTTTTTTTCAATCGCTAACAAGCGCTTACCCATACTTCAGATACTTTTTCTAAACTCTTAACACAGACTCACACCTACAAAACACAATTGGCCAAATGGATAATTTTCTTCTCAAAAATACATTTTGTTAAATATATACTAACTCTTCATTTCAAAATAGAACACATCTTTCTCTGCACACACTAACTTTACAAAAACACTATAAATCTGACTCAAAATGAAATTATTCTGTCAAAGAATAACACTTGTTTTCACTTCACAAGGTAC
>JAQMYL010000018.1:11402855-11419977 GCA_030014365.1 Clarias pachynema
ATGGAAATAAACCATTATTATTACAACATAAATCTTTAAATTAGACAGTTCTGAGCTGTAAAAAACATGGTTATGATAATTTGACAGAATAAATTGTTTGACAGAATAAACTGTTTTTATAACAACATAAACATGTTAATTAGACAGTTATAAACTGTCAAATAACCAATTAAAATCTGTAAAATATACATTATAATGAGTGCAATCCCGTACAGCCAAAAACATTGCTACCGTATTTTTTACTGTAAACTTCTGGCAACCACAGCTGCCGTTTTTTCACTGTAAAATTTACAATTTATTTTTTACAGTGTATACAGTATGCAACTCTGATATAAAAGCGCTCTCTTTTCTTACCCTAAGCTACTGTATATTGCTAGTTCCGCTCGGCCATGCAAGCGGTTCCGGAGAAAGCAAAGAATTCATTCTGTACTAAATACACTGTGAAGATTAGTTAGATTGTACGCGCATTCCAGGAGACAAACTTCACAGTTGGTGTGCAGAGCAGAAAAACTTATAACAACCGAGATGTGTACTTATATGCACCTTAATTCTGATTTAAGACAGATTTGCAAAAACCTGAACTATCCCTTTAAGGCCAGTCAGTGGCAAAACAGCTTAACCACACGCTGCCGCAAGCTCCAGATGGAGTTAAAGTGTTTATGCAGATGAGTTCATTAACACTGGCATGCTGCTTTCTCCACTGTAATGATGCACTCAGCATGGCACTGGAAGCAAGGCATCAACAACTTCCTTTTGCAAAAGTGAAATCCCCAGTCACACTACAGTTTCATCTGATTTATCAGGTTTTTCCTCAACATTGCCAGAATGCAGATGTTTGCAAGAGAATGTTATGGCTGCAGTTTGGCAAAAAAGCCACAAAATCCACCTGGTCAAGGGAAGTCTGTTCAGTAAATGTAGACAGAGCACAGATAAATGCAGGCTTTGTTTGGAAATAACATACAATTACGTCTCACATCCCACTGTAATCTCACGGAGTGAGCCATCCTGTGGCAATGAGAGTCATTCTGACACAAAGCCAGCAACGCACAGGAGGCAAACAGAGGTGAAGCGATGAACCCTCTATGGGTGTGCGGGTAAAGTGAATAACACTGATTATCAATTATACACAAGTAAACTGTTGACATGATCATGGGCTTCATCTATGTCTGGAGGAACATAGGCTACCCTAAACAATCCAATACCACAGAAAATGTAGTAGAAATTGCTTTTAAAAAATGCTTTCAAAGCTGGATATGATAGAAAGGTATGCAGCTTAGCTGGCAAAAAAAAAGTTGTTAAAAGCAGAAAAGTTGTTCAAAGTTGTTGATCCGGCTTCCAAATTCCCCGTTCAATTCAATTTTATTTGTACAGCACTTTTAACAATTGTCATTGTCGCAAATCAACAAGTCCGATCCATGAAGACCCAGCCCCTCAGCCCATAGCAACTACAGAATCCGCCACTCACACGCCCAGATGTCTTGTGGAATCCTGCCCCAAGAGCTCAGAGCTGCCCTGTCAGCACAAGGAGAAGCCACAATACTCACAATACTGGGCTTAATGCTTTGTGTTTTATTGTTAGACTGATCTGTGTATAACTAATATTACAAATTGTTTATCGGAATGAATCAATTAATACATTTACTTGGTTATTCAAAGTACCAAGAGTGACATATCCTTTTTTGCCTGTCCACCATTTTTCATTTAAAGTTTGATAAGAAAACCAAATAAACAAGAAATCCAATCCAATGGGCCCAACAAAAAAAGCTGAAAACATACAAAAGAGCATTTATTACAGTTACTTGTACGTATGTTCATCATCATGTGTAGCCTATGGAAATTGCATACGCCAGAGGGTCAAACAAAAATAAGGCGAGAGAGGACTTTAGGGTGTGGCTCTAATCCCATAGGCAGGACTGCTTTAATCCCCAGGATGTATCGGCTTTCAGTGACCTTTGTGGCAACACTGGAATCACAACAAACATGTTTCGTTAAAAAGGAAACACACACACACACACACACACACACACATCTGGAGCTTGTCAACACCAGACAGGACATGAATTAAGAACATCCCTAGAGAATTTCTGCTTATAATTTAAGCTATAGGATCAAGCACTTTTCAGCTGCATGAATAGCCAAAGACACAAAGGATCTTGTATCGTGCAGACATGTCACTTCTTTATTTAGGCAAATTGAAGCTAAATATATCATTAAACCAGTCACGTATGCTTTTTATATAATAATAAATAGCTGCATTCATGAATTCATGAAACACACAGTAGCAGCTAGTAGCAGCTTGTTTTTGTACAATACAGCAAAATTAACGTCACACCCGATAGCACCTGTTCAAATTTAGGGTGAACTCGGTTAATGTGGGCCATTAAATTTTTCTTATGGACTACAGGATAAGACCTGGTTAAAAGATGCTAGAAGCAGCTTGCTTAATACTGTTTGTCACCCACAATTCAATCAATTAATTATAATACTCAAAAAACAAAACTCAGCCCTTGAACTCTGGAAAAGCTTTCCAGTAGCTATATTAGAAAAGTCTTGTCCATCAGTTCAGCGTTTGATCAGTTGCAGTTGTGATTTTTGTTGTAATGTTTTGCTTTGCATTTCTATTTGTCCGAGAGTCTGTTTGAGATTATTTTTATATTCATTGTGCTATTTAAATTGTTCAACCATTTTATATGATGTACAGACCTTCTGCAGTTTTCTCCCCTTACAATGAACAATGTCTTAATTTTCTTTTAAGAATAATGTTTATTAGTGAAACAAACTATGAACATTACCAAGACAAGACTAATAAGAAGAAGTGTAAAGTACAGCCCTAAACTGATCAAGTAAAAAGAAGAAAAAGAGGCAATTTCCAGCATTATGGATGTGTCATTTGGACTCATATAGACAAACACAAAGCCTCGGAGGATGGACAAGATTAGTACCAGTGAACTCAAACAAATCCTCAAAATTCACTTCATCATTAACATCCTAAAAATATCTAGCATTTCACCAGTGTCATAAACCTGACATTAAGTGTACAAACTTTTTATGATATAGTACAGGTCTTCTACTAACTCTATGAATTTTAAATACAACTACACTTGCACCTCTACCATGAACACAGAAGTGTAGATGTGAAAATGTCTGTTCTGCATGGAACAAATTATTTCAGATAAATTGTGGAACATGGAACAAATTATTTCAGATAAATTGGCGCTATGGGTGTGATATTTTCACGTTATAGATGTGACGTGTCAGAGAATCAGTCCTCGACAGACACAAAAGAACACGATTAAATAGTCGATTTAAACATGAAATATTATCAATAGGAATTATGACATAATTAATGTGAAATTAATAAATCAGTAATTACTACTCTATTATTTGGTCTGGTCCTTTCTTTTCTCTTTCTTTTCATCTCTTTTTACATTTAGTTTTTGTCTTTTTTCTTTTGCCTTTTTTGACTCTCTTTTTTAAACACATAAGAATACTTTAACATAACACTTTTTTTTACACTATGAATTATGCCAATTTTGTCCAGATGCTAAGTTAGATTTTTGCATGCAATTGTCCACACAAAAACATAATAATAATATTAATAATAACCATAATAATAATAACAACAACAATAAAAACACTGTATGGTCACAAGGCCCAGTTTCTCACTACTCTGTATGTCCATCCATCACTCCAATAAGTTTTATAAAACAATAAATAATAAAACAATGAGTTTTTAGGACCTCCGGTCAACATTCACATGTACATTCACACAATATAGGTATGCCAATTTATCCTAAAAGTTCAGAAACCCACCAAGCACGAGGAGAACATGCAAACTCCATGCACACAGACCTGAGGCGAGAATCAAACCCAGACCCTGAAGGTGTAAAGGTGACAGTGCGAGACACAAACAGATATACACAGTATATATAAACTATACACACACACACGTTCACTACAAAAGCCAATAAATTAGAGGACATTATTCTTTAACTTAGTCGAAGTTGCTATGAAGGACAACATCCCAGTTTGGGTCGAGTCTCTTTCCAACCTGGACACTAAACCTGTGGCAGGCAGATTCACTTCCTCTCTACACGCTCAACTTCTGGATTTGGTTCCTGTACACTCGGTGCGTCTTTTTAAAGTTTTTTTCAGGACATGTTTCCCCCTCCAGTATGTTTATAATAACTTTAAAAATATATATAGAGAAAAAACGATACGCTTATAAACACAAGAACTGCTGTGGTGTCGCTGCTCTTATAAAGAAGCCGCCGGAGGCGCAAAAACAAAACGCACTTACTACTCAGTTCCGTTTCTCCTGAACAATCAAGCTGGTGACTACTGATGAAAAAGCAGATTCCAATCTTCATTCATTTATTTTTTTTTTTAAATATATAATGTTTATCGCATTTCTTCGCTCAGCTCTTTAAACTCCAGTCACAGCACCTGAGCACTTTCCAGACCTCGCAGCGCTCTCTCTCTCTCTCTCTCTCTCACCCGGTTTAATTTCTCAAAATTCCACTGACAATCACAGACACGGGGGCGGGGCGCTGTATCACGTGACAAAGATTGGCGTGTTCTATTGGTTGGGGACGCGTAGGTTGAAACCCGTCATACGCTCGCGATTGGTTTGAGAGTTGGAGTCGCGGGTAAAAAGAGGAGTTTGTATAAGAAGGTGAGGGTGGGGGTGCTGCTTGGTGGGATGCAGTGAGGAGCGTTCAAGTCAAATTGGGACTTTTATTGTGCAGAACAACAGAACAGCGTCATGAGAGTAAAAACTTCCTTTATTTCTCTATATAACCCCATCTACACTAGTGAACTTATCCTGCGTTTCACTAGTGCTTGGAGAGTAGTGCATCAAAGGTGAAAGTTTTCATAATCAGACTGCCTGCTTGACGTCCCGAAACGCTGGTCTCCCAAGAACTCCTTTAATGGCACAAACATTTAGAAATGGCTTTGATGCGCAAGTGGTGTTCGCAAATTATTGTGTACAGTTCTCTCAGTAACACTAGTGTCCATGGGAATGACTCCAAACCACCACAGCCAGGATCGTCATTCAGGGAACGTGTATCACCTTCTTTAATAGTTTGCACCATTCGAATGTTTTACAAGGCTAAGAGTCTCTGTTTACCAGAAATTTCATCACATGTCCTGTTTTGTTTTGATTTTCCCTCATAATTATTAGAAATTAAATAATAGCACTTGAAATAATGATTTTCTATGCCTTCATCAAGACTAAACTACTCATGGTAAAATCTAATAATGTTGTTATAGATGATTTTCTTATTTATTTATTTCTTATTTATTTATTTATTATAATTATTTTTTTGCTTTTTGTTATTTGCGTCAAAGGATGGCACTTTTAATTCCGTTGTACTTGTTGTATTGACAATAAAGATTATTCTATTCTATTCTATTCTATTTAGCCTAAACTTTGGAGGTATATTTTTTATCTTAAATTACAATTTGTATTATCAACTGAAATGACTTAAAACTGTTTTTATAACTCTTGTCTGAGACACTGTAGGGTAAAGCGATGATGAGGTTAGGACTTGTGTTATCGGTATTCACAAAAGCAATCAGAACAAGACTAAATCTCTTTTCAGCAGTTGAAACCTGGGGACTTTTGCTGGAGTTTGATGTGTTAATGAAATCCTTCAATACGAATCTGAAGTAGTGGCCCATTCTGGCTATTTTTCTGGCAGTTGCTCGATAGTTCAGGACTGGAATTTATCTGAGTCTCCAATAACTACCTGGACGTCATATTAACATCAATCAACATCAACTGTTATGCTGAACTGCCTGCCACCTAACACACACAGTATGAATGCAGATCAATTCCTGCTCTCTGTTTCACCCAAATGAGGATGGGTTCCCTGTTGAGTCCGGTTCCTCTCAAGTTTTCTTCCTATTACCATCTCAGGGAGTTTTTCCTTGCCACTGTCGCCCTCGGCTTGTTCATCAGGGCCTATCTGATCATTTTGATTCATACACATTCACATTCCTTACAAATTTAAACAATTCTTTTGAATGTGTAAAGCTGCTTTGCGACAATGACAATTGTTAAAAGCGCTATACAAATAAAATTGAATTGAATTGAATTATTTCTTCTGACATAATTCCCTCTAGAATGCAATGATTTTAAATCTCCTATAGCCAAAGATCTGAAAGACATTTAAGTATTGAAATAAACAGAACGCAAATTTTCCTTAATTTAAAATGTAAACTTTAATGCAAAATTGTAAATGTAAAATTTATGTATTTTATTAATTAAAAGGGAATAAAAACTTGCACATACATAGCTTTCATGGAAAAAGCATGAAAAAGCCCGCAACATAAAATCTGTGACATTTTACTGTATAAATTTAAGAATAATATCAACTGCATTCCTCTTAGATAGGCTCATGGATTTATCACAATTTTTTGAGTAATGATGTTTTTAATTTTAAATAAACAGAACTATTAGTTTTTTAGTTTGTTGTACTCATTCATATTAATCATTCTTTTATTTGCATTAATGAGTAGCCTAACTCATACTATTTAATAGTAATTATCATTTTTTTTAGTTTTTGCAAATCAAAGAAGTTGTTGTTGGTCTTTCGCCTGCTCCCAGCAATGGGTCGCCACAGTGGACCATCCGGTCCACACACAAGCTTGGCACAGGTTTTACACCAGATGCCCTGCATGAAGCAGCCCTCCCATTTTATCTGGGTTTGGGACAGGCACTTCATCCAGTGACTGAGAATCGAACCTGGGCCTTTCATGTGGCAGGCGAAACACCTACCACTGAGCCACCAGTAACCTGTTACAAATGAAATAAGTAATTTTCTTTATTTTTCTTCAGTTAAATCTGAAAGTACAAAATCTATGAATATTAATACTAAAACTAAAACTAATAGGAATTCAGGATTTATATTCAAACCCCGAAAACCGAAGTTGTAAACCTGACAATTTCAAAAACTAACCAATTTATTCTAGTAAAGTAATTAAAGATTGATATTTGCCAATCTACAAGAAACAAGTGGAGCTTCCATTTTCTCCCGTGCGCGTCTAAACACATTCTATTCATAACTCTAGAGAGCACCAAACTGTCGACAATCAGATGACATAAATCAAAAACATCAACTTTAGGGTCTCCAGATTCGTAAAGATTATACTTACAGCATCATGCAAAGACAGACCAATCCACCATCTTGATTAAAACAATTCAACGTGGGCAGTTTACATGTGCATTGATGATGTCAGACACAAAATCGCTAGGCTGAAATATTTTAAGTTGGTGGAACTTTAAGGAGACAGTTTCTGTGGCTTAAAATATCAAAGTTGTTCAGCTCACTTGAAAAGTGTAATTTCTACAAACTCATAAATACCAAAAAGTTCTAAATACTCATCAAGGTCTATTAATTTGAACTTATTGTAATTGTTTAAGTTAACAGTACTCAATATGTTTAATTACTTTGAGCATTAGGGTTTACAGTGTATTTTGACATGAAATCTACTTGAATCTCTATCATCCATTCAAATCTCACTACCATGGGCAGGACCAAAGAGCTGTCAAAGAACGTCAGAGACAAGATTGCAGACCTGCACACGGCTGGAATGGAATGCAAGACCATCAGCAAGAAGCTTAATGAGAAGGAGACAACTGTTGGAATGGTTATTCACAAAGAAATACAAAATAACCATCAATCGCCCTCGGTCTGGAGCTCCATGCAAGATTTCGCCTCATGGGGTAAGGACAATCAAGAGAAAAGTGAAGGATCATTCCAGAACTACACGGAAGGAGCTTGTGAACTCAAGGCAGTTGGGACTATAGTCACCAAACAAACAATTGGTAACACATTACGCCATATATTGAAATGCTTCAGCGTTGCAAGATCCCCCTTCTCAAGCAGGCATATGTACAAGCCCACCTGAAATTTACCAATGAACAGAGAAGAATTGAGAGAAAGTTCTGAGGTCAGATAAGAATAAAACTGAACTCTTTGGTATCAACTCAATTTGCTGTGTTTGGAGCAAGAAAATTGCCGACTATAACCCTAAGAACACCAATCAAGCACCGAGGTGGAAACATGCCGACTTTGCTGCATTAATGGGGCCAATGGACTGGGCCATTTATTGTAGAATTTTTTATGAGAACTTCTTGAAGATGGAACATGGATGTTTTTTTTTTCAATGACCAAAAGATACTGCCAAGGCAACAAAGGAGTGGCTCAAGAATAAGCACATTAAGGTCATGGAGTGGCCTAGCCAGTCTCCAGACCTAAATCCTATAGAATATTTATGGAGGGAGCTGAAACGTCAAGTTGCCAAGCAACAGGCAGGCTTAAGGATTTAGAGAAGATCTGTAAATAATTGTGGACCAAAATCCTTCCTGATATGTGTGCAAACCTGATAACCAACTACAAGATACATCTTATTGTACCTCTGTGATTGCGAACTAGGGTTTCTCTACTAAGTACTAAGTAATTTTGCTTGGGGATTGTTTCTCTAGTCGATTAACTTTTGTCTTCTAGTATAAGTGTGGTAGGAAGAGTAACACAACCATACACTTGTTCAATACAGCTTACAATAAAACATTAAACCCACTCAGACATTTTCTGTTGAAAACACACAGCAGGAATTTTTGCTTGTCAAAGCGTGGTTGTCAAAGTACAGCACTGTGGATACTTAGACAAGATATTTTGGATACTGCAGCGTAGCAGAGTTTTATGAGTGCAGCATTAATTGAATTTCTACGTTTACTATTTTTTTTATATCTTTGATATCTAGAATAGAATAAAATATATTAGAATCAATCTTTATTGTATTACATGCTGTGCATTCAATGAAATTGAATCTCTTATTTTAATCATTATGAAGCTTAAAATAAATTAAAAAATAATAATAAGTAAATAAATAAATAAATATACTATATAAATATATACATAAATATTTTTTTTAAAAGGGGTGCAAATCTATATCTTGAGTTACAGTTGTTACTAATTCTCAGACTACTGTAATAATAAAGTAGCAATACAGTAGGTGCGTGTGAGTTCAATTCAATGATGGTTGTTCTTGGAAGTACGACTCTTCAGAGCTCTATACTGTCTTCCAGATGGTAGCAGTGTGAATAGATGATGGAGTGGGTGAGTAAAATCCCTCACAATGTTACAGGCCCTACCGTGACAGCGGGATCTGTAAATGTTCTCCAAAGATGATAGAGGAAGTTCAATAATTTTCTGTGCGGTGTTTATAACCCTTTGAAGCGCCTTTCTGTCAGCTGCAGAGGAGATTCCGTACCACACTGTTAAACAGTATGTTAAAACATTTTCTATTGAGCTATGGTAGAACGATTTCATCAACTGTTGAGAGGTAGTATAATCTCTTTTAGTCCCTCTTTTTCCACAGCAGCATAATTACCAGTCCACTTTAGATCTGCACTAACATGTAACAGGAACTTGAAACTAGACACCCTCTTAGTGGCTTAATGGCTGTAGCTCCTCCTTGTGTCGCCTAAAGTCTACTATAAGTTCCTTTTTTTAATATTCAGTTCCAGTTTACCACACCCCAATCATACAGCTTGCTCACTTCATCTCTGTAGGCGATAAGTCCCACTACTGTTGTATCATCAGCAAATTCGATTATGACATTAGTGGAGCGTGCAGGTGTACAGTCAAAGGTGTAGTGGGAGTACAGAATGGGACTTAACACACACCCCTGTGGCACTCCTGTACTAAGTGTTAAAGTTGTATCATCAGCAAATTCGATTATGACATTAGTGGAGCGTGCAGGTGTACAGTCAAAGGTGTAGAGGGAGTACAGAATGGGACTTAACACACACCCCTGTGGCACTCCTGTACTAAGTGTTAAAGTTGGTGAGGCATGAGGTCTGTGGGCAGTCAGTGAGAGAATTTACCCACATACACAGTTGTTTATTAAAGTCAAAGTGCTGCAATTTTGTGATCAGCCTGCTTGGGATAATCTTATTAAATGCAGAACCACGAAGAGCATCCTGATATGTCCCCGCCTGCTCCAGATGATTCTGTGCTGTGTAGAATGCAGCGTTTATGGTGTATTCAGTGGATTTTTTTGCCTTATATGCATATTGGTGTGAATCCAGTCTAGGAGAAAGTATGGATGAGGATGAGTTTTTATCATTTTTATTTTGCTATAATGGATGTCAGTGCAACTGGTCTGTAGTCGTTTAATGAAGTGACATTTGTCTGCTTGGTAGTGCACTAGTCACTAGTATTGGTTTTGCTACATTTGGGAGTCATGGTGCACTTCACAGTAATGTTTTTGAAAGTTGTACATAGATAATAATATAATCCTCAGGAAACGTGTCAAGCACTTCATGTAAAACTGACATGAGATACACAGGCTGTTTGTGGGAAGAGGATGGGATATAGCAGATAGTGATATCTGAAGTGTTATAAACTCAAGGGAAGACATTATATAAAGTTTTCTTATGGCCTCATGCCTGTTTTGTCCCAATCCTGTGAGTTCTTGTCACATTTTTTGCATGTGGAAATGCTCTTACTTTCATCATTAAACATTGCTGTGATTTCTACTGTCAATTTATTTTACTTCACCAAGTGATTTAAGATTGCAGTCATTTATAATGTCTGAATACATTTCTTACTTCAAAGCACAAACCTTTCCAGATTTGCAAAATTCATTGAGCAGTTTTTTAAAAATTCCAATTATTTTCTTAGCTTAATGCAGAGCAATTTGACCCTGCTTCCAACCCTAACCATAATCCCTAAGATCAAGACAGGACGAACACAATAATTCAGCCAGAAACACACACACTCATCTCCATCACCTGGGCTTTTGACTCTGCCAACTTCACCCATTTGTTTCTCCAGAAAGTGGTACTTGTGATTGGCAACAGGTTTGGGTAATATGTAGTTTCATTCTATTTTGACATTTCCACATTGATCCACACCATTTTATACAAAAACTAATTTTAACCAAAAAAATCATCACTTGTGTCATGAGGATTCCAAAGAAGAGCTGAAAAAACATGCTCACAGTCTAGTCTAGGTCAATAAGTCTTGACAGTTCAGAATAAATTGCCCAAAATGTTAAATGGCACAATATTGGTTAAAATGACACAAATGTGGTTAAAATACAATTTAAAATGTATTTATATTATCTCACTCTTCAGCTAAGTTCTTAAGCTTAAGCCTTGTTCAGACTGGAGGCAAATCCAATTTGTTTCCCAAATCGGATCTTTTGGACTGACTTGAAAAGGATCAGATCAAATTTGGCTCTGTTCTGATTGGCAGCCCAAAATAGACACATTGTCAAACTATCTGCATTGGTTGCATTTCCTCATATATCGCTTGTTTATGTATATTGTTCTCCATTTCCATACTGAGGTTAAATCAGCTGCTTTTCCTGAAAACACAGTTCATTTAGCTGCACGGGACATTCAAGGGCACAGCTTTTAACTACTTTTTAGTAATAGAACTAGCAGAAAACAGAAATATACAATTCCTTATTGCTATCTTATTGCAATTATCTTTATTTCTTCCATTGTTTCCCTGCTCACCATGGATCCATGTTCCTACCATGTGATCATGTACACATTGCGAGTGATGTAATGGACAGTTTAGAGTAGAGCTTCCAGACTTGAATTCTTTAGGAATCTGATTAGCATCTGATTTCAAACCACCTCTTGATGTGGTTCAGATCAGAGTTGCAAAAATCTGATTCAATGTGTTGTTTTTTTTCACTGTTTAGACTACATGAAAGCAAATTGATCCTAAACTGATTCCAATCTGGATATGCTAAAAATATGATTTGGGCTGGCAGGCTGACCAATTACTACCATTTTAGTAAGTAACACTTGCAGGGAGAGACATTATTTAGGAGACATATTGGCAAACTATGCATCTCTTGGTACCAAAGTCATGGATGCCATGTGCCCAAAAAATTTTAGAAGAGAGAGAGATGAAATAGGCATCTCATTTTTCTGGCAGACAGTGATTGCTAAAACAATTTAGTCTGTTTTTATTAAGAAACAATATGCACTCCGTTTTGGAGTTGGAGATTCCAGATTGGAGAGTTGGAATTTTGGAGATTTTGGGTAAATTTGTCAGCTGCATCAATGTACTGACTCAATCAGTCATGGTTAGTATTCAATGCTGGAGGGGAAAAGACTCATCTAGCAGAAACGCCTGAGTATGGCTTAATGCTTCATTTCTCTGCTGTTTGAGACCAGCTGGAGACAGAGACCAGCTGTTTGTAAATTGGTGTGATTAACTCTTAACGAGGGGACTGGGCTTTAACAAAAGCCCCTACTGTTTTAGCCATTCGAACATCACTCATGTCGTCAGTTGATTACAAATGCTGCTAAGTTCTCTAAGGCAGGACAGATTGTGTTGAGATTGCTGTCACGATCTGAAACTCTCACACCAATGATCTAAACTAATCTAGTTTTTAGTCATGTAGATTATATGGAAAAGTTCTTATCGACCAAAACTATTAACAACTCAACCGAACGCTGATTGTCATAAATCTCCCTATTGATTGCTATGCTCGATCACACCCACTTATTTACCATGTAGCATGTTTTTTCTTTTTCTTAAAAAAAAAACAAAAAACATTTACAGTACATGGCAACCCATCTCCGTTTCTTCCATTTTTTCTCAGCTTATTTTTCAACGATGGATCCAGGTCCATACCATGTGTTTATGTGAACTTGAACTCCGCATTGAGAGAGATGTAACAGACAGTTTGAAATCTGACTGGATTAACTAGAGCATCCTGACTGAGATTGTTATGAATCTGATTTCAATCTGATTTCAATCTGATCCTTTTGATATGGGTTCAGATCGGAGTTGCAAAAATCTGATTCAATGTTTTTTTTTTTTTTTTTTTTTTTTTACTGTTCAGACTAAATTAAGGCAACCTGTCACTTCTCATGTTTGGTTCTTAATAACAGTGTGGAGAAAAAAACAGGCAAACTACTAATTCCCTATCTCTTGATCAGCCTCCTGGTGTTGTTCAAGTGTGAACAGTTAATTACTATAATCATTTTCAACGTAGATGCTATGCTGTGGTTAAACCGCTCTATTTCAACAATATAATATTATAGATGTCTAGGTACTTGAATGAGCCCTTGCTGTTCTGGAAACCACTGCGCTAATGCTAGCAGCGCTCTGAAATCATGTATGAAAGTATGCAGACTCAACTAACTCAACTATAATAATATTATGCGCAATGTTAGAATTGTATGGAAACTTAAACAGAAAACTAAATAAACTAAGAAAACTAAATAATTAAATACAATTTAGTTTTATACAATTTAATTTACAGTCCTAAGACCACTCACATTAAGGTAATTGGCGTTTTGGCCCAAATTGCCCGTAGACTGTATGTGTGTGTGCCCTGCAATGGATTGGCACCCTGTCCAGGGTGTACCCCGCCTTGTGCCCTAAGCCTCCTGTTATAAGCGCCAGGCCCATGTGAATCTGAATACAGGATAAAGCAGTATAGACAACGAGTGAGTATGTAAACCTACCAAGTAAAACTCTACTTGCCTGACTTCAAACAATACAATTTAATGGATTACGGCACTTTTAAATCCGGACTATACCCCTGAAATTAATCATTTATTTTTATTACATTTATAGCACTTAATAGACTTTTCAAGACACATCCTCATGCTAATTCATTAGGTCTAGGACTGAGAAGAGCATCAAATATTATGTCAAAAACATTTTATATTATTATACTATATTACATTTTACATTAAATATTAAATAAACATGAAACATTGCAGCTAAAATCTCAGCGCAATTTAAATAAACAAATTAAATAAACTATGTTTACAATGCTTAAAGCAGAATTAAATATTTTGTAGTGTAATTATGGTGTTGGAATGCTGTTATGGTTGCTTTGCACATATGTCTAAGATTTTTAGGTATACTGTAGTATCAGTCAAAAGTTTGGACCCTAGGTTAGACACCAGTTGTTGCAAAAACAGTATCATCAAGTGCATTTGCAAAACCTATCAAGCACTACGATGAAACTGGCTCTCATGAAGAACATCCCAGGAAAGCAAGACCAAAACTTATCTTTGCTGCAGAGGAGAGGTTCATAGATTCATCCCAGAATTCTCACTGCGCATTGTACCATTATGAAATGGTTCTCCGCAAGTCTCTTAAAAATTTTTTAAGAAATATAAAAATTGAAAATAGATATTTGATAAATATCTTTTATCTATTATACCTATTATATGCAATCCCTGCATATATTGAGTATTTAAGGTACAGTAACTGTATAGTGTGTGAAATGGTGCTGCCACCTGGTGGTGTGTGGGCTCTCTCACAGGCAATAGAAAGCCAAAAGTCTCTCACTCCTGATGGAGTTACTGTACTGTACATCAGCGAGAGAATGATTGGTCAAAAAAGTCACACACTCATTTAACTTCCAGGGGTCCATGTTGGTACAAAATCTGCAGCAATTTGGACAGGTTAAAAAATAAAGTGTTTTTCCCCTATGCATTTTGTGCATTTGTAAGATGGAATTAAATCACAGATTTACATAAACATTTGGAGGAAATTGTGCTGTAAGTCAAAGAATGTGCACGTGTGACCTGAAATTGCATTCCTTTTCCAGTTGGTGGTGCCAAAATACATAGATTATCATCTATACATATATCACCATGTATTCAGCTGTAATTATTCAGAAGGTGTGAATGATGAATAATTCTGCAATTCACACCAGAGAAGACAAAAACCCACATAATGAGCCTTTGAGTCAGGTATGTGAATAAATGGGAAGTGCTACAACAAAGAATGTGAGGACAATACTGTAACTGTCATGCAAAATAACTCAAGACTCACTCTCAGGTATTACAAAATAATTTAGAAAAATATTTAAAAAGGTGTTTTTGTAAAAGCCCACTCTTATACCGTACACCTGTCTAATACACAGTCACTCTCACCCACATCTCTGTGCCAGTCTTGAAAACAGTTCCTGTTCAGTTGAAGGCACAGGTGAACGTCGCATGCCAGGCATTTCCAATAAATACATTTTGAATTAATTACTTTTCACACTCAGGAAGAAGACCTATTATGGATATAAATCATCAAACGCGTTATTAAGTGTACATACAGTCCTGCCTCAAAATCTCAACATGTTTGTTCTTTCAGGGAGAGAAAACAAGCGTATTGAAGTACTGTAAAGAGAGAGTATTCAGGTAGAATTTTCACAGTAAAAACACAGAGTAGTAATGTAGTTAGCAATGCCTAATCTCCGTATGTCTGCTCTGAGAAGGTTTGATTAAAGTTTTGTTTAATAGATATTTGTTGTCTTAAACTTTGCTGTGCACATCAGGGCAAAATTAATTCTTTTTTATGACTTTTCAGAGTTATTGAATAACTCAGAATATGAATGAGTTGAAAGTACAAATAGGATGAGCCTCTGAATTAGAATTCATTAGAGTCAATTTAAGTATGACACTTTAAGGCCACACCCCCTGGACATTTTTCATTTTTATATTCAACTTCATTCCCCCACAAAAATTCCATAAATTTTATATTTTATATATTGTACAGCTAGGTTTTTTTTTAAATTTTTTTTTATAACTTTTCTTATATTTTTCATATATTGTATATTTTGTATTGTGCAGATATTTTTATTATTTCTTAGTTACATTTACTTTTTACTTTTCTTTTTCATATTTATTTCCTATTAATAGTCTTTTATTTTAAGGTCACAGGCGCTCGTCTAAGCATTTCACTGCATATTATTCTGTGTATGACTGTGTATGTGACAAATGCAATTTTAATTTGAATAGAGCAACAGGAACACCAACGGTCACCAACACATTCAACATTTGTAATTACTGGAACACTGAGTGTATGCTATTGCACCCGAAATAAATTTGCTTTATTTTATGATGTATTACCATGTGTACATTCAAAACTGATGAGTACTTTTTTTTGCTGTTATCATGACAAAATGCATGTGATGCCGAGGGTCTGGGGTGTTTTGGAGCCCTGGAGAAGTTTTGGCATGCCCTGATATTTGTTAATTTTTCAGTTTCTTATAAACATATAAATGTCTAAAGTCTGACTCCGCTGTATATCAACACAAACAGGGCTATGATAATAATAATAATAATAATAATAATAATAATAAAAACATTTGTCGGCAAGACTTTTGTGAAATTGATTATGTAACCTAGGGTTCTGGTGAAAATCTCAGCAGTTTATGGAATATTAAACAGCCAATCTGGCACCTACAACCCAAAAAGTGTGAAAGTGTGAAAATCATTCATTACAAGGTCATATGCGAGGAGGCATGAATGATCATGAATAATTCTGTAATTCACAGTAGAGGAGATGAAGCCCCACGTAATGAGCTGCATAATGAGCCTTTGAGTGAGGAATAAGGATAAGGGAGAAATGCTACAAGAAAGAATGTGAGGACAAAAGAAAGAAAAATAAATGTTTGTTTGTAGTTTATTTAGAATATAACTGTCATGCAAAATAACTTGAGACTAGCTTGATAATCTCAGGAACATACAAAATAATTTAGAAAAAAAAAATTGAAAACATTCAGGCTTGTAAAAAAAGAAAAACATTGCAAATAGGAACAGTGCAAGATAAAAAGGGATGTTATGGTTGTAAAAGCCCACTCTTAAATCCTATACACAGTCACTCTTACACAAATCTCTGTGCCAGTCTTGAAAGCAGTTCCTGTTCAGTTGAAGGCACAGGTGAATGTCGCATGCCAGGCATTTCCATGGGGTTTTATGTCGTTTCCCATGCACTACTTTGCAATGCACACAGTTCTTGCGACCAGAAGTGGCGACATTCCTGGCATCTGAGGTCAGCTCAGCTCCTGGAACTGGTACATGGTCACTGCTCAGCCGTTTTGGGGCGACTTCCTGTGAGACGTCACAAAGCTCTGTGATGAGTTGCTCCATAAACTCTTTGTGGGACAAGTTACCAGACAGTTCTTCATACAAAATGAAAGCGTTGGTGGCAGCAATGCCCAAGAAGTGTAGAAAAACCTTCCTGTACCACTTCATTGTTTTGTGCTGTGTGGCGTAGTACTGTAACAGCTGATCAGACGGCAACCGGTTAACGGCACCCATGTGCTGGATGTACGCAGTCAC
>JAQMYL010000018.1:11441457-11454830 GCA_030014365.1 Clarias pachynema
AGCAGAAAGTGTTCTTAACACATTTGTTCCTTTAACATCAATCAAGCATCATTATACCTGAGTATTGGTGCTGACTACGTACATCATTTTTTAACCATAATGAATCATTACAAATGATTTTTCTTTTATAATTACAGGTTTGGGGTGAATGAGCCAGGTTTCATTTATACCAGCCCCAAAGCAAACCACACCATTTGTTACAAAACCTTCATTGCAAATTATATGATGAGTATGAAAATATATACAATTTCAGAATTTCATACTATTGGTTAGCTTTCTTTTGGTTTTACAGAAGTGTGTAATCAAGCTGACATTAAATTCACAAGTATGTACCAAACCTGATGAGACTTGTTATCCGAGCATGATTTCAAAATCTTCCCAGGAGTATTTTGTGATGTTATTAAAAGCTTGGCTTTCTCAGTCTTTAAGTGCTCATGTAAATTCCCAATAGGTTTAGGTTAGGTACCATTACCCACTCCTCTATAAATATCCAAAAAAGCAGAGGATATAGTGTCTTTCATGTGTGAGGTTGTACTTGGTCAGGGTGTAGTTAGCGCAGATTACCTGCTCCAGTGTAGAAAAATACCTGCAGAACACCTGGTTAGTTTAATTCACTGTGGTATCTCTTCTGTCGCTTTCTATCACTGCTGAAAATGTCAGGAATGTATTCATAAAATTAGTAATTTTTTTTTTTTGATCCACTGTGAAATACTTCTATGTATTATCCCATACAAAGCAATCAGGTTTATTTCCCTTTCTTCAGATGTGCTGCTCGCATTCTTTCAAACCACTACTAACTAGCTTCTTTTGAAAGCCTCTCTATAATGTTGCAAAGCTTCACATGTCGTGAAAAATTTTGTTTTGCTTGATATTACTGATCTATTTTTTTTTTAACAAAAAAAGTTTTACTCCAGAGACTACTCAATCTCAATCTACTCACTGATGGGTAGATTGAGTTTACTCAATCTACCCATCATTTGATACTGAGAAAGTTCATATTTGCTTAGGATAATGTTTAGTATTTGACTTCTGACATTTTTCTTGGTTCCAGGGTGCTAATGAAATGATTGTTGTGACTTTTCCCAATATGGCACAATAATACCAGTTTAGGCAATGGGAATAAATTCAAATGAGCTTTGGATTTGCATTGTGAATGCAATACAAATGCATGTTTAAAATCAGACGACACGGTAGCTTAGTTGACCCTGTCTCCTTCTACCTTTTTTGTTTGCATGTTCTCCTCGTGCTTAGTGGGTTTTCCTTCCACATTCCAATGACATGCAGAATAGGTTAATGGGCATTAAGTTTGTGTGTGTGTATGTGTGTGCCCTGAGATAGATTGGTACCCTGTGCAGGGTGTAGCCCGCCTCGTGCCCAAAGAACCCTAAACAAACAAACATACAAACAAACAAACACATTTGGACTTCTCTTGTCATATACAACCAGATCACGTAAATGTGTGTGATTTATTTAGGACGAGGCTGTGCTCAGAGTCACATAACAAGCTCATGTAAATAATCTGAAAACGTCCAAACGTGTACTACACCCTGTAGATGACGTCAGACAGGAACAAAACTTTGGTGCTGAAAGGATAGGAAACGTCACCAGACTGCGTTTGGGCGTAGCGCGCATGCGCAGGTGACTCCTGCTTTTTCCAGGCTAGTGCGGCGGAGGGCGAACCGCAGAGAGAGAGAGAGAGGGAGAGAGAGAGAGAGGGAGAGACAGAGAGATTTTGGGAGGGTACAGTCTTAACTTAAAGAAGAGGGAAATCCGCAAAAGTGACACGCGGCAACGGCTTTAGCTCTGTGTATGTCGCACTGACGCGGTTCGGATGGGAGGATTTCGCGTCTCCAGCTGCGCTTGAGCCTCTGCCGCAGCCTCGGGATAATGCCGGAGAAAGGCTGAGAACTACCGCAGCTCCCTCCGTTCAGCCGCTGGATCGATTTCGGCCCACAGTAGAGAAACGACGGAATGGTTTTCTCCGTTCGAGCGGAACATCCTGCCGCGCGCCTCCGCGGTCTACAGAAGGCGGGGCTGTGAGAGCCCGAGGAGCGCGCGGTTATTTTTGGGAGGCGAATTGCGCGTTGAGAGAAATGCCATCAGCCGGGATTTTCCCGTAGTTCTGCGCTTGTCCGTGTGGAAGTAGTGATGGAAGACGCGGGAGGATCCAGGAGGACGTTCATCGTCCCGACCATCAAACAGTTTGATCACTACGACTTTACGAGGGCCAAAATAGCGTGCAGCCTGACGTGGCTCGTGGCCAAAGCCTTTGGTTCAGGTGGGTGGCACTTCGCGATACAAGTATTTCCACGAGTGAGGAAGAATATGGTAGAAAGAAACACAAGTTTCCGGGCCTGTGATTGGATGAGCAGTGTCGTTTAGATAAGCAGTGACTCTATCAAAGGGCTGTTTCGCACATGATGCGTCTCCAAGGTTACATCCGAAACTGCAGTGTGCGTTACTAAAGGCGATGCCTCCACTATTAATCTGCACTGATATATTGATTATAGTCTTTAGCAATTACCTAAAAGACTGTTTTACCTCCAACCAAACCCTTTTGAAGCAAATTTTAAGGTGGATTTGTGTATCTTGTGTATTCATCCTACTTTATTATACGTATTGCAAAACATCACTCACTCACTCATCGCCTATATGACAGGCTGCCAATCCATCACAGGGCACACAAACATACACACACTCACACGTTCATTCACACGCTACGGCCAATTTGGGAGAACATGCCATCTCCATGCACACAGACCCCGATGTGGGAGTCGAACCCGGACCCAAAAGGTGCAATTCGACAGTGCTAACCACTAAGTCACCTTATTTTGCCTTATTGCAAAAGATATTTCTCTAAATGTCATCAATTGCAACAACTGTGTCACCCCATTATTTGCTTCAGATTTGACTGTACAGAAGTGTATTAATCACTCTGTGACCATCCATCCAATTCACCCATCCACCTAAGTCCAAATATCCATATCGACTAGATTTGGGGAAAAATTACAGAAAGTGAGTATTTTTTAAGACTGTGAAACCCAAAAGAAACTGAACACGTACATGTCACAAATGACTAGAAAACATTCGTACTATTGTGGAATGGCAATGTGAGGATGTGCTGCTTAGAACTTGGCCATCACTTTTTTCCCAGATGACCTGCTATTTTTCACCTGTGTCAGTTTAATGTTTATTCTGTGAAGTTGACCCCCTTTTATTTGATTAAAGTCTTTGTCTTGGTTGCTTAACCCCTAACCTCCTAAACCTCTCAGGACATACCGTACCAGTAAAAAGTTTGGACACATCTTCTAATTCAATGTTTTTTATGTTTAGTGATTTATTTATTTTTACATTCTAGAACAATACGGGTGAAACTATGAAATAACACATGGAATTCTACAGTCAGTTGTTATTTTAAGACACGAAGATCAGCTGTTCTGGAATATTTCTTGCAAAAACAGTATCATCAAGTCCATTTGCAAAACCCACCAAGCACCATGATGAACTTGGTTCTTATGAAGATCTTCCCGGGGAAAAGGCCAAAACTTAACTCTGCTGCAGAGGAGAAGGTCATTTAGCGTTACCAGCATAAAAAAATGACCAATTAACAAACAGCACATCAGATAAGGGCCATTTAGATTAGACTTTACAAAGCATAAGTAGCAGGTCACACAACATCTCAACTGTTCAAAGGAGAGCAAGTATAGCATATTTTGGATGCCTTCAGAATAGTTTTACAATGTAGAAAGAAATAAAAAACAGTAAAGACCTTTGAGTCAGATGGTGAGTCCAAACTTTTAACTGGTAGTGTACCTAATATACAATCTTTGGCCTGGTTTGTGGACACAGGTCCATCAGATGTATACATAGGCCTTTCCCACTGTTGCCACAAAATTTGGACGTACACAACTGTGTAGGGTGTCTTTGTATGCCGTAACATTTTCTTTTCACTGGAATAACCTGGCATGGCCCAAACTTGTTCCAGCATGACAGTGCTCCTGTGCACAAAGTGATGTCAGTAATAAAGACAGTGGAAGAACTCAAATTACCTGCACAGAGCTCTGACTTTGACTCCTTTAAATACCTTTGAGATAAACTTTAAGGTGACTGACTGGAAATATTTCCCAGCATACTAAGACGTGAATAGGGTTTCAGTCCTGGAATAGGATTTTGCAAAAAGTACATCTGGGGACAGTGGTCACGAGTCTACAAACTTTTGGTCATATAATGTAGGACTGCAAATAGGTAACTCTTATTTAGTGTTTGAATGTATTTTAGTTAATTTAAGTATTTTAATATGTTAACAATATAGAATGTCCAGAAAACATAAACAGCATTTGATGTGGTGTCTTGTGGTAAAGCAGCACAGCATACCACAACACAGAGCCCCAGTGGAGTGAGCTAAAACAGGAAGGCCTTTGGTGGCTGTGTGTGTGTGTGTGTGTGTGTGTGTGCGCGCGTTGGAGTGAGGTCATTACGAGGGCTGCCTGTTTTTTCGATCAGAATCTAAACCAATACAAGTTAAATCTCGGTCAAGTACTGTTGATTTTAGGCTCATAATGTTTATATAAGGCAGTGACAAAAGTGGAAAAAGTAACTGAAATCTAGTCACCTTTACAACATTTCACGACATTTTTGAAGTCAAACACAACATGTGAAAACTCCTGTTTTTGTGCTCTATCATTTTATTCGTCTGTTTTTAAATCCACAGTGAATTAGACTGAAATAAAGGGTGTGACTGTATGCAAAAGCCACGTCTTTGTTTGCACCTTGGTTTTGAAGTCACATTTTGATACGTTTCCATTACAGTGAAAAAGAAAACATATACTTTCTTTTAATTTATTATGAATTTAACATGTAAAAAGAGGCAAATTGGCCATAATGCCTTGAACTCAGGAATTTTTTTCATCTTTACGCTTTTAATTTGTTTATTAGTCTTTGCCCATTGCTTTTCATTGGCAGTTCATTGGAAAACTGAAATGTTTCCAGACAGAAGACCTGAAGAAAACAGGAGAGTCTTCAAGGTGTTGCTTCTCAGTCACCATACTTTCGAGGCTGCATAACTCAACACATGCTAATTCAGTTGTTAAGTCCATTCTGGAATCGTTTAGGAGTCCCCCCGACCCTGTATACAGGATAAAGTGGTATAGACGATGAGTGAGTGAGAGTGAGTGGTTAAGATCCCTGAAATGTGGTTGGAACAAAAAATAATGAGTGAAGATGACTTAAACGCTTGGTGAAGTTGCATTGTAAAAAATACAGTAGACAGTAGACATCACAGCTATGTTTAATAGTAAAAGAAAGAATTGGGTCTAAACAGCTGTGTGGCCACAAGAAAAACATTTTTAGTGAGACTAATCAGAAAAAAGACACCTATTTGCTAGGGAGCATAAAGATTGGACATTGATACAATAAAAAAGGTCATGTGGTCTGATGAGTTCAGATTGACCCTGTTCTGGAGTGATGTGCGTCAGGGTAAGAAAGGAAACACATGAAGCGATGTACCCATCATGCGTAGTGGCCACTGTACAAGTCTCTGGAGGATCTGAGGTTGCTTCAGTTGGTCAGGTCTAGGCTCAGAAACTAAAAGTCAGCTGAAGACCTTAATGTACTGAATGAACATCACATGATGCGGGCACATTCCATAACAATGGATAACAATGCCAAGGTCAGTCGGGCTAAAATAAAGTGATTCTGCGAGCATGAGGAATCATTTTCACACATCAGTTGGCCACCACATTGAAAGCTGTTATCAAAGATAAAGGTGGGCAAAAGAAATTCATGTGTGACTTTTTCTCAGAAGTGTCTCATAGGCATAATCTACATGGGGTGCTACTCAAAATATTTTTTATTTTAAAGATAAGACCTTATGTATGAATCTTATGTAGTGACTCATGGCATTAAACAGAAATCTAAATATTAAATTGAGGTTTACATTATTTGATGTATATTGATTGTTTATCCTGATTTTTAGGGTCTATGATGTTTTTTTCTTAATGTTGTACCTTTTTCCACCCTCTACCATTTTTGGATCTGTATCCTGTCTGAATCACCACATCAGCGTTATAGCTCTGCTGACTGTTGAGGGAAACAAACACAGGAAGTGTAGCCATTCATAGTACCTAGTTTCTCCACACTTCTAACTAAGAAGTTAGGGTCCTATCCAGCTAATGAGTATAATTGACTTAATGCTATTTAATGAGTTTTAGCATTAGCAAACTTAGCCCTGGCTTAAAGATGCGGCATGCCATTGTCTTTGCTGCAGACCTGTAGTACTACACCAAGAATGTTGCCCTCTACAAAATGTCTTGTATTCATAACAGGGTTGACTGTTTATGTTACATCACAGTGCCCTTAGGAGTGTGTTCAAGATTAGGCCGAGCCTGCATGCTAGCATGTGACTCAGGACAGAGCAGCACTTGTCTGGTATGAGTGTATAATTGAGGCAGAACTCTATTCAGTGCCGTGCTACTGGGGATGACTGTTCCAAGTTAGAAAACAAGGAGTGTTCATAAAATCTTAAATGCTTTGTCTGTATTTCATTTTATTCAGATTGTTCATGAGGGACGGACCAAACCTCTACATTATAAGAATTAGCAACTTAGCAATGTAATTTATTGACTGTTTGTAGTTACTTTTATGGAAAAGAGAATTTTTTGTTGTTGTTGTGGTTTTGTTTTTTTAAGGCAAATATTCTTTATAAAATCATGTATTTGTCTCCTTAGTAAAGAAGTAAAATGTTTAGTTTTGGCTCTAGTGAGTGTAAAATTCTCTAATTATCTACGCTATGAGAGATGCTGAAGAGCTACAGAAAAAATCCTTATCATTCCATATCATATAACCAAGCTTTACACAGCTTTATACCTAAACAATTCTAACTGTTAACAGTTGTTTCTCTTTTATGAGATTTATCTGCACAGTCCGTAATGGAGCATTCCACTGAGAGGAATGCTTCAGGCTGACTCTCTTTGTGTGGTTCTACTTCCGGAAAGAGCCATTTCCTGTCTCTTTCCTCTCCCATGACTGACACACACAAAGAAGAAAACAACTTTTTAGGAGCAGGTTAAGGAAGCTTGTGCCTGTTTTTGTGGAGGTGGTATTTCTTTGGACATCTACTTACTTATGTAGAAAGAAAAAAAATAGATCTTTGTATTGTGACCTTGGGTGACTCATGTACTTCTGGGTCTTTAAACTGGGCTTAACATGCACTTCATCCTGTAGGTCTATTCAATAACAGACGAGACCAAACCCCTGTAACCAATCATAACACAGAAGGTGGGATTTCTTAAACACATTCAAACAAATAAGAAACAAGCTGAATAACCTTCATTAAATTTTGCAATCATACTTTTTAATTATTTAAATAATTATCATTATTATCTATAGATCACTTAATAATGCAGAAATACAGTTTAGACTGACAGATTTAATAATTAAGAAATATTGTACTAAACACACCGATTTGAGTCCCAACAATGTGCTCTAGGTTTCTAACCAAGATTTCTTAACCTTACATAAACTTGCTTTAATTGTTTTGCAATTTACTTTACGAGAAATGAATAAAACAAAGAGCATCTGTCTAGCAGTGACCATCCTTACATTGACCAGGATATACTGTCACCCATTTTTGGTAAGAATTCTATTTTGTTTCTTTCTGTTTTTTCATATTTTTTTCTCTTGTGTCTCTGAAGGGCCTCAGTTGGTTTCAGATGGACCATTATAAAAAAATCACAGCATGATAAACAGATACCCCAATACAACCTGTTAACTGTAGGTTGTTGGTGTGTGTTCATGAGGATGATGATAAATGGCATATAACAGTGTACTGACACGCACATATTCCTTTACTTTGTCAGGAGAACTGCTAGAATACTTTTAACAAATATGGTAAGATGATCATCTCTAGATTCTGGTCTTAGTGTAAAAGTGTTATGTTTTTTTTGGTTTTGCCACGAATTGCTACACTTTCAATATTTTGACATGCACTGACATCATTGGCTATGGCCTAGCTTATGAAGTGCTAAGGCAAAGATAAAAATAATAAAATAAGGGCATCATGTTAAGGCACAGAAAATCTGATGATTTTATATGATATCACCATGGATAACGATGTTTACGTATGATTAGCTCTCTACCGAAACGCTTATGGTAAAGTACTTCCATTTCCATATTATACCAGTAAAAAAGGCATGACATAAGGACCAGACATTTGTTTTCACTTTATGTAACAGGTACAGGTAGTGTCTGTTTCATATTATGATCAGTATATGAGCACATGTAAAAAGCACATGTTCAATGTCATATGAAATTTATATGATCAGTGCCACATAAACAAAAAGTGAGGAGAAAAATTATTTGTATAATATTAATGTTACTTGTAAACATCAACTTTGTACAAACTTGTAAACAGGTGCAAACTGGCCATACTTTCCTGGAAACATAAGGAATGTACATAAAGGCACATCTGTTTATTTCTGTGCATTACATGCATTTCTATCTATATATTCAGGTACGCTTAGTTGTTTAAGAATAGATAGAGCACTATCTTTTAAGTAGGGAACATTTAAAGGATTTAACATGACATGCAGAGCGGCTCTTGAGGTCCAGGGTTGGCCTTTAACAACGGGTGTACATTTAAACAGCATTGATTGATGTTTTAATTAAAAAATTAAACATGTATTATATGAACATCTCCATTAGAACATTATGTAGATCATGTTTAAACATTAATTTCAATAAACCAGAATAATGGAATAACAGCCAGCAGTAGTTGTATTCGCTTTGACTTTAATTACTCGGATCACAACACTGACCAGGCTTGTATACTGTGGTGTGTTATGGGAAGTGAAGTTTAGAGCCTGTTCAGAAGATGTGACTTGTAAATTAATCTGAAAACAAAAACTTTCAATGAAATGCCGCCAAAGGAACTATTTGTCACTTTTTTTTTTTAAAGAAAAGAATGCCAGATGACTATGGAGAGCATGTGTGTTCAGTGACTAAGAGAAGTGATTTTTCCACTGAATAAAACGGTTTACCTGATCAAGAACACCCTCCAGAGGATGAGCATGTCTGTGCCAGAGTCAGCAATCAGGAGAAGGCTTCACTGGAGTAAATACAGAGTGTTTACCACATAATTTAAACCTTTAGTAACCCCTTAAAATAGTTACGTTTTATTGCCCAAAAACTTTTTTAAAATAATGCCTGTATAGTTCTGGGAAAACATCATATGAACACATCACACAAAGAGCAACTTGTAGTAGAATGATGGGAAGAGTATGGAAAATGTTCATGATCATCTCATCATATGGTGGTATAGTATGGTACAGTATATCTGGCAGCAGGATAAGTTCTATTGCATGTCTGGCTACATTATCTGCTCAGATGCTTTGAAATCCATCAAAACAATCCAACACGGCTGGACTAGTGATCTAAACTATACTTTGAAAGCAGTGCCAGATTTTAATGAAAAAAGAGATTTGTTCTGCAGTGGCTACAGTATATCACTCACTCAACCTAAATCCATTTCAGCATGCATTTTACTTGTTGAGGGCAAACCAAAGGCAAGCACAAGTAGGAACAAAAGGTAGCTGCAGTAAAGTTGTGGCAGAGCATCACCAGAGAAAGAACACGGAACCTGTGATGTCTGTGGGTTTTAGACGTAAGGTGGTCATTATAAAATATAAAAAAAGATAATTTCATTGATGATTGTGTTGTTTTTTGATTTGGCTATAAATATCTTCAAATTATAGTTGAAAGTCTGCCCTTTTTAGATCTTTAAGTTTTCCTGTGAATATCATTTCCCTGATATTTTTGCACCAGACTGCACATGTACAGAAATAAATTAGGAAAAAAACACTCAATAAGCTTTTTAATACTGTAATATTTTAAATAAAATCCAGTTAAAGGATAAAGCACTACAACTAGGTGATCAAACAAAAACATAATTTTAAATAAACATCTATTATATTTATCATATTCTGTCTTTTCTATTAAGCATTTTTCATAATAATCCTTTTGTAGACGCACTACATCATGCTTGTACAGTTGAGTGCAGTGTCTCAGGGCCCTTAAGTGAGTAACCCGAGATGAAGTTCACAGGGCAAACCGAAAAAAGCACATGTTCAGGGGCTTAGATTCCATATTATAAGGAAGGAAAAAAGCATGGATCACCCCCAATTTTTCAACAGTCTAAACAGTTCAACAAAGTCATTGGATGCTGGTGATTCTGTCCATGAAGAAATCATGTTGTGTATATAGTATTCATAGAACCACCGTTACATACTTACCAAGCTTTTTATTTTATCAGCCCCAAACTGCTCAGGGGCTCCAGGTGTGGGGTGATGGCAAGGTTAGGAGCAGCAGCAGCAATGATTTCCTGGATTGGCACATCTGGCCTGTTTGTACATGGTGCTGCATGGTACGGATGGGCAATTCATCGAAACTGGCATCCAGCACCCTAATTGACATATTCTTGCCCATGTCGATAATTTTTTTTTTCCTATTTAATTCTATTAATTATTTTTTAAATGTTAATACTTTCCTCACTGTGTTCTCATTAGTGATGGAAAGTTTAAATCATTTTAGTGACTCGGTTCTTTGAATCTCGTTCATCAGAATGAACAAATTTTTTTTTGAGTCATTTGGTTCATTTCGTTCTTTTGAACAGAAATAAAATAAAATGTTACATTCTCAATAAACAGACCCCCAACATACACAACACACGTCTACATACACAAATTTTGGCTCTAGTTCCAGTAATAAAAATATTACAGTGCAGCCAAGGACATATTATAATAAACAGAATGAGTAGCTCACCTCTCATATCTTCTGGTCCAAGTCATTCGTTCTTTTGAATCTATTACACTGCATAGAGTCTATATGAGTCACGTGACAAATGAACAAACGACTCAGGCTAGAAGACTCATTTAGAAGAATCGCTCAATTCTGTTTCCTGTTTCCTGCACTGCATAGCGTCTATGGGAGTCACGTGACATTTCTGTTTCCTGTACATAACCTACGGAGGTTTTGCAATGTTTTGCGCGCCCAGTAGAATATGAACGAATCACTCACCGAGACTACTTGTTCTTTTGTGTCACTTTAAAGACTCGTTCAAAAAGAATGAATCGTTCAAGAACAACCCATCACTATTCTCATGTACCATCCCATTAAAATATGGAAGTGACAGGGAGGAGAACTCCTTCATTAGAAAAAAAAATCCAAGCTTTAATAACTGAGCATATTTACATTACAAACCATGCCAGTGAACTAAGAGGACAGTGAAATTTCTCTGTCATCTGAAAGTGATAAGACAACTTCTAGAGCCAGCAGAAATCAGCCAAGCCCCTTAAATCGAGGTTTACAGTATTTGCTTTTCAAGCAAGCATGTGACGTGAGCAAAATGAAGCCTAATCCCTTAAGCTGGATTTACTTTGAAGTATATCAGTAGTCTTTCAGTTTTTGTGTAACCTGTTTATCTTTATTTTGTGTGTATGTATGTGTAGACTGTATTCCAGTGGAGTTGGAGGAGCCATTCTATAAGGACCAGTATGAACAGGAGCACCTGAAGCCTCCGGTGGCATCTCTGCTGCTGTCAGCCGAACTCTACTGTAGGGCTGGCAGCCTGATTCTGCGCAGTGATGCTGCTCGACCCCTGCTGGGTCACAACGGGGTCATCCAGGCTCTGGCTCAGAAAGGTCTGTACGTCACTGACCAGGAAAGACTCGTCACTGAGAGAGACCTCTGCAAAACACCCATCCAGATGGTAAGGAATTTCTTTTTTCATGTTTTTTTTTTATAGTAATCTCTGCTTGCATCAGATGCTTTTTTTTCCTTTATTATTATTATTATTATTAATAGATCTTTGGTGACTCCCATATCCTGGTGTGTGCTGCAATTCCTCCCCGTCACTAGGGGGCTCCCACATTAAGGCTACTACTACCACTCAGCCGGCCGACCGCATCTTTTCGAACTGCTCGCTCACACACCGTTGGGGGCGGCGTAACACACTCGGAGGACAGTGCTATCCGCTCCTCCCGCTTGTGTGAGATGTCCCTGATTGGCTGTAGAGCTGTGATTAATGTCTCAGCCCCTCTGAGAGAGCTCGGCCAATTAGCTCTCTCTAGAGGCTGTGAGAGGTTACAGCATCACCCGGGGACCGAATCAGTGATCTCCGGATGATACGGCGAGCACTTTACCACTGCGCCACACGCACACACTTAAATTTTCCATGCCCCTTGGTATGTTTCCACACTCCAAGTTGTTTCCGAATATAAAAATTATAAACCTATTTAAAACAAGGAGGTTTAACTTTTTTCTCTTTCAACTCCTTAGTTTTACAGTTTTACATCATAAAATCTAAACCTGTTTACCACAACTCAAAGTTCACAAATGTTAACTTTTAACACAAAAATGAACAAGGTCACGTCATTTCTTATTTTCTTTTTAGTAAGGTATCTTGCGCAGTGCTCTGTGTTTCACTTCACCAGAGGAGTCTGATCCTCACGTCCGGTGAGGATTTGCTCCATCTCTGACTAGTTTGACCCTGCATTTATCAATGTCCATGTTCACTTTTGTTACAAGTTAATCTGTTCAGTTCACCATTTCCAGCAGTACAGTATGTGTTTTCATGCACAACACAGTCTGTTAATCTCAGTAAATGAAATGCATTAGATTGGGAAGCTTCACATTACCAGGCAACTGCCATATTTCTTGAAGCTCTAATTAAATGCAGTAGAGCATGTGATTTCGCTAGCTCTCTCTGTAAGCTAAAGCTACTGTACACTCGAGCAAAATCTAAAGTTACTTGAGAATTCCGGTTTCATTCACTGGCAGCACACCTAATGTATTAAGATGAAATTTAGTTAAACAAGTTGGCAAAATGTTACTTTAGTAAAATGGAGGATCTAGTGGTGGAGATTTTAAAGGTTTTATAGCATTATTTAACCTTGGCTGATGAGAGGAATATGGCTGCGGTCCGTTCCTCTTCCAGTCAAGCATGACTCAACATGCTCTTAAATTTATTCCATAAACATTCAGATGTCCCATTAATTTCGCTTTCGTCTGGACAGTGATGTCATTTTTGTATATGTCGGATTGCATGCTGCTAAAATCATTAAGGATGATAAAACAGAGTCATAATTTTGATGATGTCGAAATTTTTACATCCACTATACAACGCACACTGAAGGGGCAGTGGTGGCTCAGAGGGCTAAGGCACTTAGTTACTGATCGGAAGATCGGCGGTCCGATCCCCAGCTCCACCAGGTTGCCACTGTTGGGCCCTTGAGCAAGGCCCTCAACCCTATCTGCTCCAGGGGCGCTGTATCATGGCTGACCCTGCGCTCTGACCCCAGTTACGCTGGGATATGCGAAGA
>JAQMYL010000018.1:11456215-11470992 GCA_030014365.1 Clarias pachynema
ACACACACACACACACACACACACACACACACACACACACACACACACACACACACACACACACACACACAGAAAAGAATGCCTAAGCACGTGTATCCATACATCTTGCTTAAATGTGTTACAGTTAACCCCACTGTTAAAATCTGTCATAGACATAGAAATACTGTGTGCGTGTTTTGCAGCAGGGGCTGCACAAGAGGCATGGTGTAGCCAGATGACTTGAGAAGTACAACAATCCATGTACACTCAGTCATACGTGCTTGGAAATAAACTATCCAAATTTGCTTCATTTAGCAAATACTATTATTCCAGAAAGAAAAAAAATTGAGATCTCTCTGTGGTCTAATGATTATTTTTACAGCTTAGGTTATGCTCTGTGTGTGTGTAGACTAGAGAAACGTCCGTGCATGTGTACTGTATTTAACGCTGCAGTATGACTGTGGGTGGGGCTGCAAAGCCAGAGCGAGCACTCACAAAAGATATACAATACAATCTCCCCTTCGTCTTGCTCTTTTCTCTCCTTTCCTGCCATAACACCCAAACAGCTATAAGATGGATAGGAAAACTAGGCAACCAATCAGCACTGGTCTCTTTATCGCTTGCTTCTCCACTCATTTGTTTTGTCTAGCAGTGCTTCACCCGTCTGTGTTTCACTAATACCGGCGATCAGAACAAAGGCTTATATGTTATACAAAAGGAAAAAGAAAAGCTTTTTAAAAGAATAAAGAACGAGAGAGAGCATATTTGAACAGCAAACTGAACTGAACACTATTCACTAAAGAGAAGAGAAGTACACAAGTATATATTCTGCTTACTTTTCTCTCTTTACATTGTAGTTTTGAGTGGTGTGTCTGAAGTCTGGAGAGCTTTTTAAAAACACAGCGATGATGGAATGAACTTTAGTAAGGTCACTGGCTATTGAATTAGTTTTTTAATTCAGGCTATTACCCAAAAAGGGAAACGTGGCATTTTGCTTCGTTAGCTTGGTTATTGTTGCCGGGAGGAAACCACTTTTACTAGAATGCCGCAGGGGACGGGTGAAATACAGAGATACAGAAAAGACAAAAGTGCAAAGGCGGTTTGATTTTTTTGATTAATGTTTGTGTTTTTTTCAGGGCGGCTTTTGTTAGCAGAACCTCTCTGAGTAACAGTTTAAAGCCTGAAATAATTACAACCTACTGTACAGTCTCGTTCTACACCATTAGCAAGAGAGGATTAAAAAAAAAAGCAATTACGGTGGTACCCTGGCATACGAATTTAATCCGTTTCAGAGGCGAGTTCTTAAGGGGGAATTTGTATAGTGAAACGCATTTTCCCATAGGAAATAATGCAGCTACCCAAAAATATTACCAATATTAACAATTTCTATCACTATAATTATATTTTTGCATATAAAAACAATAAAAAAATTTAAATTGAGTCAAATATAAACTACAGAGACATTAAACCTAACTTAACCTTAATTTATGATTCCCCTTGGCACCGACTGCTTTAAAAACAAATCTGAAAGTGGCTCCCTTTTCTTCTTGCTACAATCCTCGCTAACATTCTTCTCCCATGGTGCTATATCTTCACTAGAAATTGCACAGATGCAAAAAAAACCACTACAAAAATATGTAAACTCACTTTCCTTGGCTTTGCACTGACACAGATAAGTTCTGAATGGCTCCATTAGCCACCGTTCGGTTCACCTCGGCTCATATGCTGAAAATGATTCGTATTCCGAGGCAGATTTCTTGCACAATTTTTGTCCTTTAGGCGAGTTTGTATGCTGAGGTACTACTGTACTCATTAAGAACTTAGAACATGAAGCATAACTTCAGCTTCAGTGTGCTTTCATATTGCATATTGCCTGTATAACATAAAATTTTGATGCAAAACTTGTACATACGATGATATAATGACTCGTTGCCTGGTTATTTTATCTGGCTTTTTCTCCCTTGAAACACTGTCAGTATTCCAGTACATGGTGTGTGATGTTATTTAAGGAATTACACATGGCAGATTTTACTGGGAGAGAAAATAATGCACACCAAAGGGATGTAGCTCTACCCCCACAAAGTACATTGCTTTTTTAGTGTAACCACATGGTCTGGAGTGTGTTATACCACAGTGATTTGCCAATAATTGGTCTCTCTTGCTCTCAAGAAACATGTTTGAGATGTTACTATAGAAACAATGGCATATTGGAACGAGTGTATAATGGTTAACCTCCTGTCACAGCCAGAACTGGTTTCTGAGTTACTGTTATACGAAAATAATGCACAAAGTCTGACCGAACAGATTTAACTATTAAATCACTTTCCATTCCAGTTAAATATAACGCTTTGTCGTTGGTACTCCATATACATACATACATGCATAACTCTTGTTTTTGAAAAAGAAAAAAGGGAAGCAGTTTAACTGCTTTAAATTAAGGGGAATATATATATAGAATACAGATAATCTGGTCATCTATCATCTACAGCTGTTTTTCGCTGTTTTTGAAGCCTTGAGTTACATTATTTTTATGCTTAAATGATTCATAGGTCACTGTTTGGCTTAACCAACAAAATATATTCGTCTGAAACTAGTCAGGTACAGGGACTGGACTGAAAATAAGAACCACAAGAAAGAGCCAAAGAAATCCTCCAGAATGCCTGGAGAGCTATTTCTCAAGACAAAAACATCTGGCTTTTTGAAGCAAAATATAAAGAGATAAGGGTGTCTCAAGACTTCTGCACAGTACTGTATCTTTGTGATTATAATTTGTGTATTTAGTATTTATTTAGTGATCATTTCCAAACCTTCAAGACCTTCAGTAGCATCATGCTGATAAAAACTGTCTGCATGTATTTCATTGAATACAAACTCTTTTTAAGTTAAGATTTTGTGTGGATAAGGCCTCACCCAGGTCACTACCTTTAAAGCCTATGTTTTCATAATGACACACAAACCTTATAAGGCATTCCTGTCAGTGATGAGTGCTTCGGTAATGTGAGCCACGAGTTTTCTACACACAACTGCCATGTAGGTCTGAGCTGAACAGCACTGTATATTTAAAAGACCTTTAATCCTGTACAGCAAAAGTTATAGTGGGACTGAAGTGCTGTGTCACCTGGATTATAGCAGGATTGGTGATGTGTATGTCTTTGAGGTTATTGTTTTTATAGGGGCTGGATGTCCCAACAAAGGGTCTAGGAATGTCGGATAATGTGAGGAGATACTTGCTAAGCTATCAATAGGCGTCCTTTGTTAGGTTTGCCTTTGATGAAGCTGATAGAGATGGAACTCTAGAGCAGTGATTCCTTTTTTTTCTTGGAGCTCCACCTTTTTCTTTTTTCTTTTTTTTTTAATTAGGAAAAGCTAAGCCCCCACTACAATAAACTGCTCCACCCCAGCACAGCCAATATACATGAAACAAAATAGTTTAAAATCTTTATTTTGCAAAAATTGGTAATTATTATAATTGGCTTTTCTTTGGTTTGGAATGTAGGTACAGTATGTGTTACATTTTGCTTGGTTTTATGCTGTATTTCTTGCTACAAATGACACATTGGAGAGTCCTGTCTCCTTCAATAAACCCTTAGTAAAGGTAACTCAAAGTAAGGATTCAGCCTTACTTTCTTTTTTTATACCAATGAGTCATCAGCATTTTTACTTGTCTAAGGTTCATTCATAAAATAGTGATGCTCTGACTGCAGGAAAAACCTAAATTTGAATTTACATGTTGCACTAAAAATAGACCAATTTCCCTTTCCATCTACAATCGTTAAACAAACTAGTGTTTTGTCTCAATTGTTACTGAATGTTACAGATTTTCTGATGGTCTGTATTTATTTATTTATTTATTTATTACACTTTTTTGATTTTTTTAAAGTTCTCATGTAGTCTTCTGAATTATCTAAATTATTAAATACTTTCAAGTGCAAGAACAGAATATTAGATTAGAGGCGCAGCCCATGACGTTAATCACCGTAGTGGAGGAAAGTACTAAGAGAGATCGATTTGTTAATGTACTTACACTCGCTGTTACACTAAATATTTATTTCCCGCTTGGTCATACATTTCTATATCCATATACAGTAGGTATATCAGTATTGTAGCTTGAAACACTGTCGCCTTGCACCTCCAGGGTCCGGGTTTGATTCCCGGCCAGGCTCGATTCCCGTCTCTGTGTGTATGGAGTTTGCATGTTCTCCCCGTGCTTGGTGGGTTTCCTACGGGTACTCCGGTTTCCTCCCACAGTCCAAAGACATGTAGGTTAGGTGAATTGGTATTCCCAAATTGCCTGTAGTGTGTGTGTGTGAGTGTGTGTATGTGTGTGTGCCCTGTGATGGATTGGCACATTGTCCAGGGTGTACCCTGCCTCGTGCCCTATGTAAGTCTCTTGGGATGGGCTCCAGGTCCCCACGACCCTGAATACAGGATAAAGCGGTATAGAAGATGAGTGAGTGAGTGAGTATTGTAGCTGGACTCTCACTTTGATGGTTATGCTGTGTGATATGAAATGTCTTACTATAATCGTCATGAGTTGTCCGCTTTTGCATATGAGGGAAAAGTCGATTTCTGGACTAGGAACATGTAAACATGTAAGAAGAAAGTAGCAAAAACCTGTACTGTATGTCAGTGTCGCAGATAGAGTTAAAAATACATTTAAAGCAATTAGGTTTAGAAAGTTGTATGAAGATTATGTTGATCAAAAGCTCTCCAGCTATGTTGAAAAGAGTGAGTATAACATTTAAATGAAAATTTTCAAGCCGCAGACTATTTTCTTGTGCATGGTTTGTACTGGCAATTTCCTAACAAATTTTTCACACCCAGCTGCTCAGGCGGAGTGTTATGATCCAAGAATCTGGCTGAATATCGATACACAATATAAATCGAAATATTGTATACGGTACTGTAAATTTTACTTTAAATCTTATAAATGAGGGTTTTGCATGAAAATAGAAAGGAGCAAGTGTGACAAAATTACCAGAAAAACTCATATTCTCCAGCACACTCAATTTAAATCGAACAGCTGTTTTACTTGCAGTACTGTGCAAAAGTCTTGGTACATGGCAAAAATATTTACACAGACAATATTTGTCAATTCTTTACTTGAAAATAATCTTAATAAAAGATTTTTCACCATTTAAATAGGCTGCCTAACTGGATTGCAAGTTTAAAAAAAAACTGTCAAGTTAATTACATGACAAACTTTAGTTGAACATTTCATAGAAACATTTCATTTCTATGCGCGGTATAGTTCCATGCGATGTCCATGCGAGAGTCAAAACCAAGACAAATCGACAAAGAGGGTTCACCTTCTTTCATGGCAACGCACCAGCCCATTCAGCTGACAAAACGGTAAAAATTGCGAGCGACTTGGGGTACGGAATTCTGCCTCATTCCCCCCTTCCCATCAACCAAGCAGGCGTTCCAAAGATGATGATGAGGTGGTTACTGATGTGGAACTTTTCCTCAAGAGCACAAATGAAGGTTCTTCAAGGACGGTCTCCACCAGCTCATCCATCATTTGGAGCAGTGTGTTGCCTTAGATGGAGGATATGTAGAGAAGGACTGAGCTTACAACCAATGTTTGTTTTGATTACATTATGACGACCGTAATAATTTTATGACCGCCCCTCGTAGAGAGCCTTTATCAGTAACTAATCATTTATTTGTTGTTTGTTCATATCATTATGTTATAGGCATTAAGTTCTGCTTCAGTGTGGGGATGCGTTATGGGCACTTGCTAGTCGAGGCATTGTTATTAGTCTGAGCACATTTACAAGGACATTAAGAAGGTCTCGGCATCTCCTGCATACAAGTTGGGAAATGTGAATTGTAGCATTTCGAGTATTAGGACGTGTCCTCAATATTTATTATTTTTCGTATTCTTTTTCTTATTATTTCTCTTTATGACCATTATTATGATGACTTCTGGTCACCACAGGTTGAATGAAGTATGAATTTCATGGCAGACGTGGGCTGTGGAAGCTTCGCAGCTGGGGTTGCAGCAGCAGCATAAATTGTAGTACACTGTACAAGACTGTAGTTTAGGGTGGTAAAAATAATAATCTGCTATAGAATATTTCTTTGTAAATATTAAACATTATGCTGTCAGTACATGTTTGCACATCAGCACATTTTAACAAGGCAGAGCAAATGGCCAGAGCACCAGGATTACGTGCAGCTGCAGAGGGAGAGTGAGCTGTGGCTGATGCAGACACTGGCACAGCTTCACCTAAGAAACTGATCATGTAACGTAGCGTCAAATTATGTTCATATAAACGGTAATATCTCATCATGTATCTATTGAAATATATATCAATGTACCTTAAATAGTCGATATAGCGCCCAGGCCTGCACACTGCAGATTGTCCCCTTTGTGACAGAGCTAATCGAAACCGCACTTCTGTCCCTGGGTCGGCCAGCTCAGGACACACAGTGATGAATGAAAAATTTGGGGTTGTGAATTGCTGAACAACAGAATGGATTAATTTAGCATTTCTTTTAAATTTCTTACTGACATTTTAAAAATAGCAGTTTTTAAAACTCGCTCGGCGCTGTACTACCTAACATGCGTGATGTAGCTTATGTAGCTGGCTAGCTATTAAAAGCTAGATAGTGTTAGTCGAGGAATATCGACAACTAAAAATTTAATCTCCGACTTTTTCTCATTGATAATGCCATTGAAACAAAGACCAGTGAAAGTCCTCAGGTACAGTCGTCCCACCCAGACTCAGCAGCATTCAGTCTTCACTATCATAAAATCCCAGCAACACACAATTATGTTTCTTGTACCCACAGCTCCTGTTTAAATCAGCATGGATATATGGGTTTGCCTTGTTACATTAGGAAAAGCATTACATTCTGGCTCCTTACAAATTTTATATGGCTGGTAAATATTTCGGGTTTAAGGAGCCAAGGACTCCTAAAGATGTATGTCTGGAGCCCTGTAATAGCTTTTTATTGGTTTTATTTATGAAGGTTGTTGGGGGCTGTTGTTTCAGTCAGCGCTGATGAACACATGCAGTCAATGCTGCAAAACCTACCTTAAACATCAGTGATGGAAATCACCAGGGACCACCCACTATATTATCATCATACCTACAGTACATGTAGGTGAAAGGGCGGCACTGTGGCTTAGTGGTCAGCACTGTCGCCCCGCAAGCACCTTGAAGGTCCGGGTTCAATTCCCAGCCAGGTTTGATTCCCGCCTCTGTGTGCATGGACTTTGCATGTTCTCCCCGTGCTTGGTGGGTTTCCTCTGGGTACTCCAGTTTCCTCCCACAATCCAAAGACCTGCAGATTAGGCTAATTACCGTTCCCAAATTGCCCGGAGTGTGTGACTGTATTTGTGTGTGTGCATTGTGATGGATTGGCACCCTGTCCAGGGTGTTCCCCGCCTTGTGCCCTAAGGCTTCTGGGATACAAAAATAATCGATAGATTAATCGATTATTAAAATAATCGCTAGTTGCAGCCCTAGTTAAAACAAATTCTTAGGTCTGACCATACACTATGCAATAATCTGCCCACCCCCATCTATACTACACACAACGGTCACTCTTTGTCCCTGTGGTTTGAAAAAAATCTGGAGGGAAGATTTCAGGTTTCAGGATCAGAAATCAATTAAAAATCATTTAGGTGGTTCAGAAAAATTTGAGGAAGCCATCAGAGACAAGACATCTATATTTCCTTACTTGTGCTATATGTTGTCTATACGTGTTGTGTTGCGTAACAGCCAATGTCATGTAATCATAGGAATTATTAGAACACCTGGTGTTGTTTTACACAAAACTGTATTTATCTAACAAAACACTTATCTAACTGACACTTGCTGCTACTCGCACACACTCACACTCCGGCCGAGACTTGCATTTACCGACACACATGCACTCTCTCTATCTCTCTCTCTCTCTCTCTCTCTCACATACACACACTCTCATGCACACACACACACACACACACACACGGTTCCTAACATTTAATTATACATTTTGACTGCATAATGCACTGTAGAGACTCAATAATGAATAAAAGAAGCATTCATTACAAACGCAATCACGATACGGTTAATTTATATTTGCTTTTAAAAATAATAAGTGTTTTACACAGTGTTTCTCCTAGAAAAGAGGATGATAGAAGTTTTGCGAAGATACATTAAATGTTTGCTTATTTATCTCTTGTACAAGACTTTTGGTTGGTAATTTTCATAAGTGCACTACAGTAGTGCTGATTTGAAGTGACCAAGCAGTTTATTCTGTGTATTCAGCAGCACTTATAATGTTATATGACAGTGACTGACAGCAGACAAATAAACTCCGCCTCATGCCCCAAGTCTCCAGGCCCCCCCGTGACCCTGTATACAGGATAAAGCGGTATGGACAATGAAATGAAATGAATCTATCAGCTTAAAATGTTCTATGTATGATATAAACCAAGCAAAGTTATCTAGAGCAAAATATTTTCTGCTTATAATTAATTTATTACTAAGATGTCTGACTGACCTTTTTTTAAAATGCTGATGGGCTGCACGTCGCTATGAGTCTGCATGTATTCTAATAAAATGAGGAATTCTGTACTTTTCTCTGTGCTTTTTTTTAAAACACAGTGATATTACATTTTCACATCTGTATGTGTAACAGCTGTATTCTAACTGAGGAGAAAAAGTTAGTGTAGCGGCTTTGTAGCAAACGTTCTTCTTCAGAAGTGCCATCATGTGGTATTTTTTTATATTATCGTGTAGCCACTTTACTAACCTGACTGTTACGGTATCTTGGATGTTATTAAATGTAAAAAAAAAAAAGGCCTAGGGTAAGGGCTAGGGTCGTTGGCATTACAGCCCGCCATGTCTGTACGATCCACATTTATTAAGCAGGGCTGCACGATTTGATTCATACATACACGTGATCTCATTTCCGAATGCCGGCAATTTATTTGCATGTATTTCCCTTCATTCAAATCATGTGTTCACCTGTTTACTTGACAATCCCAGATGTTGTATCAGTCATACTAATTGGTCAAACTCACACAGTGTAAAACAAAGCACTCTTATTTAACCAATCATGCCAGAGATTAGCGAATGATGCAGGCACACAACGCGATTATTTCTCTCATCTGTCTTTCTCATTCACGGCGAACTGCTGTCACTTGCGTGATGTGTAACACAGAAGCAGACCTAAACAGTTTAGTGAGTTTACTTGGTGGAGTTGGAGAAGTAAGATGTTATTTTCGTGCCAAAAACCTGATTGTAAAACTCTGTGTTTTGCAATCAGATTAAAATTTTCCTCAGACAAGCTCTAACTTTCTACTCTCTGTCCTGCGTGCGCTTAATATCACAACAGAGGCCAATCAGAGGCTAGAGGAGGGACAAATACCAGCCAATCAGAAACTAGATGATATGTTTGTGATTGCCTCCTTTTGGTGCTCCCTTTGTCCCCTCAATGTGCATGTGTCAAACCATTACATTCTCTTCTGGCATGTACAATTCTATTTGGCATGTAACTTACTGTACGGTGGCACACTGATTTAGTGGTTAGCACTGTCGCCTTGCACCTCCAGGGTCCAGGGTCGATTCCTGCCTCGGGTCTGTGTTCATGGAGTTTACATGTTCTCCCCGTGCTTGGTGGGTTTCCTCCTGGTACTCCGATTTCCTCCAACATGCAGGTTCAACTAATTAGAGTTCCCAAATTGCCCTGTAGTATGTGAATGAGTGTGTGTATGTGTGTGTGTGTGTGTGTCCTGCGACGGATTGGCACCCCATCCAGGGTGCCAATCCATCCAAACTGGGTACCCTGCCTCATGCTCCAAGTCTGGGATAGGCTCCAGGCCCCCGCCACCCTGTATACAGGATAAAAGCAGTATAGATGATGAGATGAGTGAGTTATATAACTTACTGTATTAGTTAATTAAACCTGACATGTTGATTCTAGCTGAGGCACAGAGACTCTGAAAACAGATGGAAAAAATTATGTATTTAACTGTAATTTCAAACTACCCAACAACCTTTGTGTCATTTACCTTACTCTGCTAAAAAACATATTAATGATATAAATAAGAACTGTAGTGTCCGAAAGCATAGGCTCTGTTTGTTAATAATTTTTATTCATCATTGTAAGCATTCTATTTATGATCAATGACTTTTAAATTATTCACTTTAAGGCTTTTAAAATAATGAAAAGAGACTTTTGTTTTGCAAAAGAAAAAGAGAGTTGAACATTCTGTGTAGACGGCACAGTCATTACTATATACTACAGATTACCCTGTGACCCATAGAAACATCTATTCTCCAAATTAAAAACTGTGACTGTCTTGATTGACAAACATGTAATGAGAGTGAAGTGTTTATAAAGATGATAAAGTGGTTAACTGTGTTATTTTACTTGAGTGCTGCGCTCCTGGACGGCTGTGATTGGTTGAATGGTGAGGTCGCATCTGATTGGTTAAAGAGTACGAGTGACACAAATTGCTGCCAGCAAAGTCTCAAAAATACACGCACACAAATCCAGGGCGATTCACACACGAAAGACGATTTTCACACCCACAGTCCATGATACACTCGTGAATTTTAAGCATTCAAAAAAATTTTGTACACAGTTGTACATCTGTGAATTGTACTTTGCATTTGTGAAACGAATATTATGAATATATATATTTATTTTTTGCACGTGAGTTGTTTTTTTGTGAATATATATTTTTCCGTGTACATGAATTGGGTTTCACACATGTGAATTGGGATATGCATGTGTGCATCGTGTCTTTTGTGTGCACTATTAATGAGACTGATTTGCTTCCATATTACTGCAGTCTTTGCTGCTGTAGTGGTAGTTTACTAAAATAAAAAAAAAGCTTTTTAAGCCACTTTGGATAAAATGTCCAAAAAGAGCAAATGACTTGTGTCTGGTCTTTTTTTTTTTTTTTTTTTTTAAAGACAAACAAGTTTGCTTGTGTGTGACTTTCTTTCCCTCCGTATCCCTTTTGCAGAGCTCGCACTTGGCGATGATCGACACCCTGATGATGGCGTACACAGTGGAGATGATCAGTGTCGAGAGAGTGCTGACATGTGTACAGAAATACTCACCTTTCTTTCCTGAGGAGGACTTCCCTTATGACGTTGAAGAAGCTGTGACCACCTGGATTAACAAGGTAATATCCTGGACCCAGCCAGTTGTGTTTTTAAATTCCATTCATTTGTATTTTTCGTCAAACTTCCTAAAAATTAACTTTATAGTATTAAAAGTAATTTCCACTTTGATATCATTTCAATAAGTTTAATTGCTGCTTGAAATGAACTTTGAAAGTAAAACACTTGCTAAAATGGTGCCCATGTACACATTTAGTGTAAAATGGGGACATGCAGAGAAAAGTATTTTTGAATCTAGTCTGCTCTTGGTCCTTAGTCAGTGATTAATCCAACAGGGTCAAATCTACCTAAATGACCTGGAAGAAGGTGCCAAATCTTGCCATCTATTTGGGACACCCTGCTTAGGTTTTCCCAATCGCTAGTAGAAGCAGTATTGGAACCCTAGATCTCAGGGGCTCAGAGCTACAGCTCAGGGTCATGAGCAGGCCTAGTTGCTCAACTTCCTATAATAAGAAAAGAATCAGCAGTAGACAAAGAAATGCTTTCTAGCAGATGCTGAGTACATTCTGTCCCACTGGGATGTTCAGCTTTAACAGGGAAGAACCACAATGGAATGGAGCTGTACCCTTGGAGTGACACTGTTACTGGTTTTCTTAGTAAATCTAGCCTCATTTAATGAATTGTGAGACACGCTTTTTATTATCTCTGGGGACAGAGCCGTTTAATCTGTGCAAGGAGAGTGGATATGTCCCAAATAACCAGCTCCTTGGTAGCAGTTATCCAAGTACAGTATCGTTCTTATGATATTGACTATGTACACATCTCAAAGTAGACTGGCTTTGGAGAAAGAGCGTAAGTGAGGTGTTGGCATTGACGCGCTGGAACATGTTAGTGCTGCTTAGGTCTTGTAAAGGGAAATTGTAACTGTAAGACATGGTAAGGACCTTAAAGTTGAGTGGCAATAGAAAACCTGTCGGTTCACTTCATCCAGGAGGTCTCTAACAACGCATTATTAATATTCATCTTACAGCTCATTTACTAATGTTGCTGCTAAAACAAATGAATGTTTTACATCTTAAACCCACGTGTATCAGAGGCAGAGACGTACTCTACCTGTAAAGTTTAAAAGTAATTCAATATATCTTTTATGTGATCTCCAAAATAAATTGTGCCATGAATGCATTTTAATTTATTATAAAATGTCCCTTTCAAATTGGTGGATAGTGTAACACAGAAGTGCCTGGTCACACTGACCTACTTTATGTTTAGTGAAGATTGGTTAATTGTACTGTAGAATGTAATAATTGCTCTTTAAAGTGAAGAATAAATGAATGAGTATTGGGTGATAATGGTGGCACCACAATTAGAGCAATTTGAAAGTAAACCACACAGTTTGTTTAGTAGTGTGTGTGTCTGAAGAAGTAAGAGTCAACAGATTTATGCTAATGTTATATGCAATGAATGGGTTACTGCTAGATTATAACAGTTGTTTCCTCTACACATGTTCATGCACTATATGGACGAAAGTATTTGGCTAAGTATTTGGTTTTATTCAGGCCCCTTATGCCCAGTAAATGGTAATCTTAATGCTTCAGCATACAAAGACATCTTGGACAATGCTATGCTTCCAACTTTGTGGCAACAGTTCGGGGAAGGCCCTTTTTTAACCCAACATGACTGTGCCCCAGTGCACAAAGCAAGGACTTTAAAGTTGGTTTGATTGGTTTGGTGTGGAAGAACTTGACTGGCCGTCTCAGAGCCCTGACCTCAACCTCATCAAGCACCTTCAGGATGAACTAGAACGGAGATTGCGAGCCGGGCCTTCTTGTCCAACATCATTGCTCTACAGAATGAACGCGCACGCCCACAGAAACACTCCAAAATCTTGTGGACAGCCTTCCAAGAAGAGTGGAAGCTCTGATAGCTGCAAAGAGAGGACCAACTCTATATTGGAGTGTATGTATTTGGATACAGTGTCACTTCAGGTTTGGCCAAACACTTTTGTCCATATAGTGTAATAGTGTTATGAGTGGTGATGTTACAGCAGCTTAGTTTACTTGAATATATGAAACTTTAAGTACGGTCTTTAAAATGTAATCTAAACACCTCTAAAAGTCATAAAAAAGTCATGGGAATGTGTTGATCAAAAAGCGTACACCTGCAAGACTACCAGCTCGAATCAGACCATAATCCGCTGTTGACCCATCATTTTAGCTATAATGCGTACAGTGGATTTTGAGCACAAGAGAGCTATCTGTCCAAATCCCCTTTTAAAGGCATAGTAAATTCTGCCATAACGGACACTGTGTGAATGGATGCATTCAGGACTGTGGGTTGCCTGGCATTATCCACTCCTACTACACTGCTATTCCTTGAGTGGCTGCAACGGCCAAATTAAGATCCCATCAGCCATGTCTTTGCGCCCGAAGGGACAGACTATGACCCTTTTCATATGGATTTTTTTCAGAGAATGTTCAAGTTGGACATCTTTGTATGGTCACTGCTAAGGTCATAGACACTGAGAATCACCTGGATACCTCCAACTGTACAGATATACATGTACAGATATACAAAATGGATAACCGTTTTACAAGTGGTCCAAGTCATATTTCACTATGTGAGGACTCAGGTGAACCTGTGCAGGGCTACATGCATATGTGCACAAGAAGGTGACAGATGATTCTCAGTTTCCATGGCAATTAGAAAGAGTGAAATAGAACTCAATTGCAGCTCATGTATTCAGTGTTTCATTGCAGGTTAATGAATACTTGAGAGAGACCATGGCTCAAGAGCGAAGAATAGGAAAGAAATTTGAGACCAAACCAGTAGGACTAAAGGTGAGTTTTATACAAACGATGCACTGCCTGTCCAAGATTATGATTTTAAAAAACGATATATACAGTATATCGAATATAATATGAATATAATAACATTCATCCTTAATTATGTAAGTTTCAACAGTTTACGTTTTGTAATGTTATCAATTTATATCAATTGATACCATTACAAAATGTAAACTGTTGAAACGTATATCATTTATGGATAAATGTTATTATATTCATTTCCTAGATGCAAAGCGTCATTCCTAAAGATATTAATATTATGCAATAAGCTGTTTAATATTAATTAATTAATAATTTTATTATTTACAGATTATTATGTAATGTTGTTATTATACAGTATCATTCCTGATAATAATAAAAAGTGCACAAAATGAATACCAACTCTAAACTCCTTCCTCGCTCCAGCAAGGTGCAGTGACTGATGGGTAATCTTGCTTAGAAGCTTCCAGTGAAGTGAACTGTAAACTGCCGTTCTGACATTCCCTGCACTGTTCATAGTTTCCTTTGAACTGAACAGTTTCACACCTTACGCTTTGGGAACTACTAGGTGATCGAGATACAGTTTGGGTTTAAAAGAGGTTAGAAGTAGGGCACATACATACAGTCTTATGCAAAAGTTTGGGCACCCCTTGATAAATAACAGATTTTGGTGATTTTTTTTATTTAAAAGATGTTAACACAGTCTCTCTTGGAAATGGAAAAAATGCACAATATTGTCAACAAACATTGATGCAGAGTTACTTCTTATGCCATAAATTTAACAAAAATAAAACATTATTATAGCACTGTGCAAACGTTTGGGGACCCTAAGAGTTCCAGAGTCTCAGATTCTTTTTACAAGGTTTCAGACCTTAATCAGCTCATTAGATCTGATGCATGG
>JAQMYL010000018.1:11476500-11493279 GCA_030014365.1 Clarias pachynema
CGGGAATCGAGCCTGGCCGGGGAATCGAACCCGGACCCTGGAGGTGCAAGGCGACAGTGCTAACCACTACACCACCGTGCCGCCACATACAGAAACATATAGTACATTTTTATATCTGTCAGCAAATAAATGAGCATTATTAAAAAATTTAAATTAACTTTTTGAAAATGAATGTTGGCATAAAAGCACTATTAAGGAGAGTTAAACTGAAATGCTGAAGTGCTGACTGTAAGTAAAGCTGGACCTAAGCTGAGTGTGTCTGTTGGACAGAGATAAAGCATTTCTGCTGAACAGATGTCTAAAGGCTTGTCTGACAATTTTTCCAATTGAGTTCTATGGTGTAGAGAACGGGGACTTTTATTTATCTATTAATGACATGACCACTAACAATTATTTCTGTTGACTGTTGAAATCTAATTTCTAAAGTTGTTGTTAGGCAGATTGACTGACTGCTTTAAATTTTTACCCCCTACATTAGAGGGTTGTATAACACTGGAGCAGGGCTCCACCTTTTTTTTTTTTGGCCATGCCACCCTTTTTTGTGTACAGTCTGTTGAAAAAAAAAAGATCTCTCTAAAAAATATCCGAAAGGCAAGTTAATTGAATTTTATTTTAAATACAGTTTTATTCAATGTTTTAAAACTTTTTAGATATCTTTTTCTGGATTCAGGAACAAAACTTTTCCGTTAATATGGAACACAAGCTCCCAAAACCTTAGTTTAGTATTTTAATAGTTTTTTCTAAGGTAAATTATACATATTACATTAGTTTGTGCAGTGGTTATAAGGATGGGAGAAGGATTATGATTTTTTAAAATTATGTTCATGGTGTGAAAACCATTAAAGGACCGTTAGGTTATAAAACTGACATTTATAATTAGAGAGTAGATGAAATAAAATGGGTACAAAACTGTTACACATATGTAACCTGCTATACAAATGGACAAATGTGCCAAGAATAGTCAAAAAAATTGTGAATTTCTAAGTGTAAAAAAAAAAGTGATTCTGTTTTATTTATTTTCTTTCATAATAAGATTTTAAATGGCAGTGAGTGGTAGAAATGTGGATGGGGAGATTAAGGATTGTTTAGAATGCAAGAGAGAGGGAGAATAAAGATGAGAAACAATAGAAGGAAACCAGTAAAGGAGACTGGTGTCTAGTGAACAGTGGAGCATTCAAACCCAAACACCACCACATGACTCCGGACATTTTGCTTATGACATCACAGCTCTTTTCCTGTCCCCATCCTACTGACTCTCTCTCTCTCTCTCTCTCTCTCTCTCTCTCTCTCTCTCTCTCTCTCTCTCTCACACACACACACACACACACACACACACACACACACACACACACACACACACACACACACCCACACACCCAACTGTCTAGGACTTGATTGGCTGTTTGAGTGTTCTTTTCCCGCCCCATGCAGATATCTGTGTGAAGGAAACGATGTCATTGGCTGACAGTCTGTACAACCTGCAGCTCATCCAGGACTTCTGCAGGGAGAACCTTAACAACTGCTGTCATTTCACACTGGAGGATATGCTCTATGCCTCTAGTTCTATTAAGGTAAGAAGGAATGTTCACAAATACAGATAATCTGGGGTAAGTTAAGTTTTATGTTTCTAGTCCAATATGAGCTATAATAATAAGTTTGAATGCACTTGCACTGGGCTACTGGGAGGCCTGTCGGGGTGACGGTGACAAGCCCGTCCTGATAGCAGGTCCTGAAGTGTGTGTATGCTGATAATGCAAACACTGACACAGTTAAGTGTCTGAATGACTCCCAGAAGGATATTTTACACAGTTGTTAGGTTTAAGGTTTGTTTTTGTGTAGTCCATATTAAAAATGTAGTTAGTTTACCTAACATTGTACCAGTACTTTGACCTACTGATGCTCATGTGTGAGTGTGCATGTGTATATACAGAGCTGTCAGTCGATTAAAATTCATAGTCATAGTCTGTGATTAATCACGATTAATCACAATTTCAAAATACTCAGATTTACTTTTATTCTAAACGCACAATGTTGGAATAAAGAGATGCATGACAAACTGGTTAGAGGAAACAGATTACGCAGTTTTATAAATACACATAATAATATAATATAATAACTATATAATAATACTAATATAATGTTTTAATCTTAAACATTAACATTTAACAAATGTAACAAATTAAAATGTCTCTCGAATGGGACCGTATGGGGTGCGGCGAACTTTGGACGGTGGTGCTCGAACCCGGATCATTAGATCTAAAAATCAATAACCTAGAGCTTTATCCGCTTAAGCCACCACTCCCACATCTTATGTTTATGGAATTCTTGTAAAAGTGGCACCTTCTGAAGGTTGTTCACACATTTTTGGTTGTATCAAAACTTCCATCTAGAAGCCTTTTATACACACATAAGCACACACACACACACATACAAACACACACATGCATTTGCCCCTTCCTAATTACATTTTGTTTGCACACTTGTCAGACCTAAATGATTCAGATAATAAATTTTTTTTTTAATATTACCCAAATTTAACCCGAGTATACAAGATGCAGTTTTTAAATGATTATTTCATTTATTAAGGAAACCCTCCAATGTGGCTGAATTAAAACAATCCTGCAAAGAAGAGTGGGCCGAAATTCCTCCACAGCGATGTGAAAGACTTAGTGCCAGTTATGGAAAACGCTTAATTGCAGTTGTTGCTGCCAAGGGTGGCACAACCAATTATTAGGGGCAATTACTTTTTTACATACTATAGGGCTAGGTAGGTTTGGAAATAATAATTTAAAAATGTGGTTTATTTTTGTTTAATATTTTTAAAAAAAATGTTAATTGATGATCTGAATCATTTAAGTGTGACAGATATGCAAAAAAAAAATTAATCAGGAAGGGGCAAACCATTTTTCCCAATAGTGTACATGTATTGATTGATTGATTGATTGATATATGTTCTCCAGTTGATTTGATTATTTGTATTTTCAGATCATAGGTTTAAAACAAAAAAAGAAGTTCTTAAGAAACACTGCTGAAATGAACCCAGAGCACAGTGTTACTAGAGCAGAGGTTGTGTGGGAGGAACAGATGACCAGTGCATTGTTTAAATTCAACTGGAAGATTTGAGTCGTGTGTGTGAGCGAGCGAGAGAGAGTGTGTAAGGCAGGGAGAGAGAAAGACTGCAAGATGAAACATGCAGCCAGGGGTAATGGAAAAGTGAGTCATTAAGTACACGTTGATGTAACGGCTCTTTTAGATACTTTAACACAGAACGTGTGTGTGTGTGTGTGTGTGTGTGTGTGTGTGTGTGTGCTCTTATACAGTATGTAGAAACATAATAAACAGAAGTAGGCATTCTTCTTGGGCTGGACTTACTATTAAATTACTCCAGCTATATACCCATTAGTTTTGTTTATTATATATATTTCAATGTGTTGGATTGAAGTAGCGTCATAAGTGTTGTGCAGTCAGAGAGAGCAGCACAGAGATAAATAGCCCTCTGTGGAATGAGAGTGAGTGGCATGAATGTGCATGAGAAAAAAAAAGTTTGAGAGACAGAGAGAACATTTTAATAATGTCAGAATGTTCTGTTCTGGCTGTATGGTGTAGTTTTGGAATAAGCCGACTGTCCTTAAACAAGGAACAGTTCTGATGGGTTTTTTTCTCCATTATGGGAGGAAACTTTATAAATCTGAAACTTTTTTTTTTTTTTTTTGGTTTGTTTCGGGTGGACCTACCATTATGTAGTTACATTAATGCAAAAAGAATTTGAAGTATTTCACATATACTGTATGTGTATAGAGACTAAAACATAAGAAAAGGTTCAGTTTTCCTGAAAACTTTGGTTGTTGCTGTCCAGTAGAGCAACCGAGAAGCATGAAGAAACTAGTCAGTATAATTGTGAGTGTGACTCGCTGGGTGTTTCAGCGTGAATGAGTCTACATGCTGGAGTCACTGAGCAAAGTGGAACAGATTATCAGCAATGGGATGCACTAGTTGTTTCGTACTGTATCTGTGATTTCTGCCAATAAATACAAAAGAATCTTGTTTTCTGTCTCCTGTCCTACCTGGACCTTGAAAACACAATCTAAGGCTGTCACAGCCTTATTCTAAAATGGATTAAATTCTTTTTTTTCCCTCTGAATTCTACACACAACAACCCATAATGACAACATGAAAAAAGGTTTACTTGAGATTTTTGCTAATTTATTAAAAAAAAAAAAAATGAGAAAGCACATGTACATAAGTATTCACAGCGTTTGCCATGAATCTCAAAATTGAGCTCAGGCGCATCCTGTTTCCCCTGATCATCCTTGAGATGTTTCTGCAGCTTAATTGGAGTAAAATGTGTACTTGAGTACAGTAATGAAACAAACATACTCAGTTATCTTCCACCTATGCACACACTAATTGCACATGAAAAAAACTTCGAATCATGCATTGAATCATCTGTTGATCACATTCTCATTTATTGCCTTGACTGTGAATTTACAAAAAATATGTATTTTACTGGACAATCTGAATATGATGCTTTCAAACAGGAATTCTCAAATATATTTAATGAATTATGTTTATTATTTAAATGTCGATAATAGGTGTGTGAGGCAAAGCCATTATTGGTAATCGTATATGTATCTCTAAATATTAATACCTATTTGTATACTGATTTAAACCAGGAGTGGGCGTGGTCAAGTCTTGCATGACCTGGGAGTCGAGAGAGCAGGTGCTTTTCTGCTGCGCCACTAAGGAGCCATAATGTTGCATTTAAAATACTAAATTGACTAAACGTAAAAGCTACATTGTACTTGTACTTTCTTGTATCTCTCAGTTTTAACAGTAATCGTACAGATGCTGATACTGTTTTTATTTTCAATTAGAAGCTTTATCTTTATCCAGTCTCTTCTGTCATTCAGTCATGTTTGTATATTTGTCTTTGTGTTTCAGAGTAACTACCTTGTTTTTATGGCAGAGCTGTTTTGGTGGTTTGAAGTGGTCAAACCCTCTTTCGTTCAGCCCCGTACGCTTGAATCTAAAGGTAAGCTCGGAGCTCTAATTACACATTTTGCCACCCAGTCCTTTATGATACCAAACCAGATTATGGGATTATTTTCCAGTTTTTTTCTGAACCATTAATGTGCTTTTGGCTTTATTACCCAGCTTGAGAGTAGTTAGACATAAAGCAGAATTTAAAATATGAATTATTATTATGTTCTGTTCTGTGTCAAGTTTAATTTTATTATGTTCAATGTTTCCAAACCAGTTGAGGCAACAAAAATGGCTCCTGTAACTAAACACAACCTGATCCACAGACCATCCAGCCCGGACCCACCGAGGTTTGTATTTTATTCATTTTAATATCAAAATGACAGCAATTAAAAAAAAAAAATTTGCATTTTTAAAAATCTAATTTATTTATCTGATGTGTTTTATGTGATTTAGGACACAAAACAACACCAACTCGGGTAAGGATGTCTGCTTTACAATACAAGCGTTCCCCAGCTTTTTTTTCTTGAGTACTGCACAAAGAAGTAATTTTTTAGCTGTAGCACACACACTTTCCAATCTGTGAACATGGTGAAAGTTTAACATTTTCTGCTTGACATTTTCAAATAAAGTGATTTTAAAAGCTAAAATTCCACTTTTAAAGATAATATTCTGATGTTAAAACTGCGTATTATTTATTTAATATAATGTAATGCATTATGTATGTAAAATAGTAAAAACTGTCTATCTTTATATCAGTCTCTATTCATAGTAGTGCTGCACTATTAATTGCATGAAAGTCTAAATCGCAGTAAGATTATTTTATTGCAAAAGGCTGCAATTTATTGCAGATAATATAGACATAGTCAGGAATTTATTTAGAGGCTGTCAACAATTGAAGTATTATTTTGTAAATAACTTGCGAGTATTCTTTTAAGGAGATCAAATTGTACAGCGAACTTTATAATTTATAATTCATAGTCTACAGACTCTAGCTTTTCATTTATAGTATTAAACAACCATGTCAGAAGACATATCATGTGGTCATAGCAAAGATGTTACTCTGTTTTAGATGGGGGGGCAATTTATTGGCCTTCATAAAGCAAAGAAAATTATTAAGGAGATTGCTAAAAACTGCTGAAATTAGGTTAAGGTTAACTATAAAATGCATTATTAAAACCTGGAAGGATAGTGGTGAACCATCATCGTTGAGGAAGAAAAACATCATGAATGAACATGATGGGAGATTACAATCAGACCATTCAGATCAGTTATAAAAATAAAAAAAACACATACAACAGAACTCACAGCTATAATTAATAGTCAAAGTACATGCATTTCCACATTCACTCTCAAAGAGAACTAAACAGCTGTGTAGCTTTTAAGAAAACCAAAAAGCTTCAAGTTGCTAGCTAGCATAAAAAAATGAACTGTGGAGCATAGGAAATGGTCATGTGGTCTGATGAGTCCAGATTTACCCTGTTCCACAGTGATGGGCGTACCAGCATAAGGAAAGAGGTGGATGAAGTGATGTACCCATCATGCCGTTTACCTACAGTACAAGCCTGTTTGGGCAGTGTGATGATCTGAGGTTGCTTTTGTCGGTCAGGTCTAGGGTCAGCAATGGTACGTGACCAAAAAAATGAGCTCAGCCGATTACCTGAATATATTAAATGGCAATAGATCAATGGATATTTTTCTTCCCTGATGGCACAGGCATTTTCCAAGATGACTATGCCAGAAGTCATTGGGCTCAAATTGTGAAAGAGAAGCATGAGACATCATTATCAGACATGAATTGGCCACCACAGAGTCCAGACCTGAACCCTATTGAGAATCTTTGGGATGTGCTGAAGAAGACTTTACAGACTCTCCTCTCAATACAAGATCTTTGAGATAAATGAATGTGACTTTGAACTAAAACACATGTTCTGACATCACATAGCCGTATCGACATGATGCCATGGCTGTAATCAAAGCAAAAATCGGTCCAAAGAAATATTAGTATGTATGTGACTTTTTTTGGATGGGCAGTGTGTGTGTGTGTGTGTGTGTGTGTGTGTAAGTCCTAAATAACTTTTCTATATTGTTCTAGATCTGTCTTAGGCCAGTTTCAGTATTATTTCATTTGCATGCATATGCCCTGCTTAACTTAATCAAGTTCTGGATAACAAACCTCATTTCACGTTATGTTTATGTCAGAAGTGTTTAATCATTTTTATCATCAGCAGTGTAAACGTACTTATGGCACTTAACTATAAGTCTCATCTCATCTCATTAGGTTTTATCATCCCAACAGCTTACTAAAACAGATTTTACCATTACTTATCATGCCATCTCATTAGCCTGGAACTTTGGCTTATTATAGACATATCTTCGTACTTTCACTTCGTACTGCAAGCAATTCTGTGATATTTCAGGCTATATGTGATACACAATGGGATGTTTGTTTGTTTATTTATTTCTCATTTATTTCCTCATACAAATAATAGTACATTCTTTCACCCATAGGGTTCGGTAAAGTAATAGATTTGCTCTGCATCCAGTGTTGTAACCATTAATGCTAATTATTAATGTTTCTTGTAGGAATGATAAAGAGGTCAAACTCTCTGTCCTATGTAGACGGGTGTGTGGGGACATGGCCCAAAGAGAAAAGGTGGGTGCTGCAGTTCTCACAACTTTTTCACATTAACTTTGCTAATAATTTTGGTATATGTTCATGTGCGTTATATCCACCAGCTCCAAGCTGGTGTGTCCACAAGACTTCTGAAGGTGTTCTGTGGTATTTGGCACCATGACATTAGCATCAGATCTTGTACACTGTTAGGTGGAGCCTCCATGAATCAGACTTATTTGCCCAGCCCAACCCACAGTTAGTCGATCACCTTGAGATCTGGGGAATTCAGAGGCCAAATCAACACCCTGAAGACTTTATCATGCTCCTCAGACCATATCCGGACCATTTTTGAAGTGTGGATTTTTTCACAAAAGGGAGGACTTGTTTAGGAAGGTGGTTTATGTAACATTCACATGAATGAACATTTCTCAAAGCATCACACTAGCTCTGCCACCTCGCCTTCTTCCCACAATGCATCCTCTGTCCCATCTCTTCCCCTGAAGGTGAGGCACATGCACCTGTAAAAGAACCAGTCCAACTTCTTCCACTGATTCATGGTTCAGTTTAGATGCTCATGTGCTTATTGTCCATGAGCATGGTGGTTTTGGTGGTGGACAGAGGTTATGAAAGTCATTCAGACACATACAGCTGCAATATACTTTGTGTCCTTTACACCTATCATACCCAGCATTCGCAGTAATTTGTGCAGTAGTGCTTCTTCTCTGGGATTGGACCAGACTGGCCAGCCTTCTCTTCCCACATGCATTAGTAAGCTTTGGGCACTCATGACTCTGGCACCAGTACACAGGTCTCTTTCTTTAAACCACTTTTGTTAGGTACTAACCACACCATACCGGAAACATCCTACAAGACTTGCCGCTTTGGTGATGCTCCAACCCAGTCATCTAGCCATCACAATTTGACCCTTTTAAATTTGCTCGAATCCTTAATTGTAATTCAGTTGTATTTCTGTTCTGTAAGCCGCTTGTGTAAGCCTTTCTTGGTTGTCAGATGGATGTCTTTTGTATCGTCTTCTATCAGGTTTACTACAACATATCACGTTCTTGCTTGCCATTGGAAGATCACAACTTTTACATGCCTAGCTCCAGCCTGCTGCTTTGGAGGGGGTTGGACGTAATGTTTTGAATATGTATTTGAACCTCAGCATCCTGGGCATCCTTTTGTTAATTATGTCTTGTCTTTTTTTTATTATGATTTTTTAAAATTATCCGATAGTGCTTTGTTTCATTAATTTATCATTTCCTTCTCTCTTCCGCTGTAGGTCTTCAGCCCATAGTATCTCGTTTGAGATTCCATTTGATGACCCTATGCCCTGTACGCCAGGTCAAAGGTTGAGTCGGTCTGTTAGCTCAGAGGGCCTGGGGTTCAAAGTTCCTAACTCCGTGCGGGGAATGCGCAGGAACCTCTCTTTTCAACCCGTTAATGGAAGCACACCTACGCCATTACAAGAGGAAGAGGATGATGATATCACATCACACCATGGTCCTGTCAGGCCTCTTGTTGGGGGGACTGAAGCTAGGTATTTCTTTCAGCATATGAATGACAAACTGAGATATATAAATTTGATGTTTGGTATTTTTATTTCTTTTATGATTATATTAATCTAAGATTATAACAGGTTGTAAAGCCAATAAATTGTATTGCTAAGTAGTAACAGAGTGAAGGTAGTATTCACACTTATCTGAGGTTTTCACTTTTTCAACTTTTGTAGGTATTCAAATGGGGTGCCTCCAGATATCACTTATCCCCAGCCACTGACTCCAACTATGGAGGAGGCTCTTAAGATCATCCATGACCCAGAGTGCTCTCACAGCAGTCTCCGTCCCCCTGTTGGTGAAAATGCCTTTTTCCTTCACCCCCCTGAAACCCAGGGCAACCCCCCTGAAACCCAGGGCAACGCTGCTGCTAACTCTGAACTGCAAGACCCTGAGAACCATCTGTTTAAAGCCCAGGTTGAAGATGGACAGCAGAATTCTACATCCACAGAAATGGATACAGGAATTCATGTTCGCACAGAGGACATCCAGGATGGTCAAGATGAAGACTCATCTTTAAAAGACTACTCTGATATGGACCAAGACTACGAAGCCCGGTCGTGCCCATTACCTGATACCGGTGGCAGTTTCAGCCCGGTGCCAAGCTTGCAGGGTCAGTTTTCACTCGCCACAAGCTCTGCCTCCTCAATTGGATCTTGCTTTGCTGTACGCATGACAAGTTTTGCTGAGCAAAAGTTCCGCAGGATCAGTCATGGAGAAGGGCGAAGTGGTGGAAATACACCCAAAAGTGAAGTAAGCACCACAAACGATAGGGTAGTTGCAAGGTCTGTTACACCGGATGCCAGAAGTACCAGTCAGGCCAGCTCACCCCGTGACCCGTCAAGCCTGTTAGTGTCTGAGATGGTGCAGTTAAAGATGAAGCTTGAGGAAAAGCGGCGAGCTATTGAAGCTCAGAAAAAGAAAGTGGAAGCCGCGTTCACACGACACCGACAGAGGATGGGTCGCACTGCCTTTCTCAACGTTGTTCGCCGCAAAGGAGCCATCTCGCCACTAGGGAGTGATGGTGGCAGTTGCAGAAGTCCAGATGAAAAGCAAAATATTCCACCACAACTTTTAAAAACAAATGAAAGCAGCTCTCCATTAGAGAGGTGTAAACCTGATGGTGCACCACTTAAAGTGACCCCAGAGGAAGGAGGGAGTGCGGAGGTGGTAGACTTGGCAGAGTATACACGCTCGATTGAGCGCCTGAATTCATCGCTAAGTTTCTTGCAGACTGAAATGCAGCGTCTGGCAGAGCAGCAGGAGCACCTCATGCGCCTACGTGAGCAGCAAGCGTGGGTGATCTCACCTCCGCACACGCAAACAGAAACACAAACTTCATTACAGAAACACCTGCGCGAGCTGCGTAGCAGTAGTGTTGTGGGTCGCAGATCTGTGGGGTCTCTTTCCCCGAACCTGTCCTCCACAGGGTCACCCCGTACCACTCAACGCTCACCTGCCCCTATAAAGAGAAAGTCTGCTTCATTCCATGCCAGAACACCACGTACTCCACGCCCAAGTGAGCTCAAAGTCACTCCATTTAGTCGGATGTTGAACACCCCTCAGTCAGTGGACAGTCTACCCAGGCTGCGGCGGTTCTCTCCTCGACAAACACAAACTAGTTCTTTTGCGTACCTGGGACATGACGAGGGACCAACAGATGATAATCAAAGAAAGAAAGAGGAAGTAAATGCACCAGCAGTGGGGTCTATAGACAAGAAACCTGACACAAATGCAGAAAAGACTTCTGGTGATGCTCTGTCCAGCCAAGTCACAGACAACCAAGAAGACAAAGAGAAGAAAAAAGAAGGAGATACGAAAGAGAAACCACAGGAAGAAGCCGGACCCATCACGACAACAACAGCAGCGATTCAGGTTCAGTCCCAGACTGCAACAGAGTATTCGGATGTGATGAGCACAGATGGCACAGGGGATGGTCAGGCCAAGGGTGGGAATGACCTAATCGAGGTGCCTCTCTCTGAACTGAAGCCTTTGGATGATCACGAACTGGAAAGTGGGAAAGTGACGGAGGGCAGGGTAGAGAAGATGTGTTGTGGCTTCTTTTACAGGGTAAGACCTAGCACTTTACCACTGCGCCTCTCAGAGGCCAAAAGCATTTCTTACGTTTTCTTGCATTTTGTAGGACAAGAGCTCAACATAAACAGGACTAAACAGCTGTTTGGCCATAAGAAAACCATGTGTTAGTAAGGCTTATTGAGGGGAAAAGGCTTCAGTTTGCTAGGGAGCATAATCATTGGACTTTAGAGGAATGGATAATGGTCTTGCACAAGAAGAGATGCACAGCGCCCACTGTACAAGCCTCTGGAGGCAGTATTATGATCTGGGATTGCTTATGTTGGTCAGGTCTCAGAAATGTTACCTCGAAATAAAATGAAGTCAGCTGATGACCTGGTTGTACTGAATGACCAGGATATCACATCTATGATTTTTTTCCTTCTGATGGCACAGGCATATTTCAGGCATACTCAAATTATGAAGGATGATTCTGGGAGCACAATGATTTTATAATTTTTTTTCCAATAAATTGGTCCGCACATTGCACACCGTAAGCAAATGTAGTCAAGAGAAGTTGTTAGCAGGCAAATATTGTATTCTAAGCATTTTTCCAGAGGATGGTAGGCTATGATGTTTGTCTTAGAATAAACTGGAAGAATCATAAATGATATCATAAAGTATGTTAACCAATATTTATTACACTTTGTTCTTACAATTAAAATTTCAGGTAATAACATCCTTAATACAGATGGCATATAGCCATTCTGCTGTTGCAGTAATATCAATTATTTGTGTTATAATATCATACCTTTTATACCATATCTTGTATTTAGAATTGATTCAATAGAAATTGACTGATAGAATTGATTGCCTTTTGAGCTGATTAGTACCTATGGCTTGGTCGAGTACCTGTTCTTATGTGTGTTTTTTGCTTATATTTGTAATCTTAAGTATTATGGTACTATGTTTGTGTATCTACATTTTAACTTAAGGTTGGGGCTTCATGTGTGTTCATATGTACCTGTTTCTGTTAATTATGTGTGTGTGTTGCCAGAACCATTTGAGTAGGTGGGGGGGTTGTATCTCATTGTGGATTCCTCTGAGGAATCCTCTCAGGATGCTTTGTACCTGTTTTCTTTTAGGATGATCAAAAAGGTGAGGAGGACATTGCACAGAAGAGAGCAGCTCTCTTGGAGAAGAGGTTAAGGAGAGAGAAAGATACGCAGATGAAGAAACAGCAGCAGGAGCAAGAGATGGAGCAGAAGAAGGAGATGTCAAGGTTACCTCACTCTCTCTATAGCAGAATACACACAGACACAGAATGCTGAAAACATGTTCTAGTTCAGCTATAATTTTGCAAATGTTAAAAGTGTTTATTCACATTTTTTTGTCTAAAACTATAATGTTTAGTCTTAATCAAGTTTTCAATGGGTAATCTATCTGCTGGACAGACTGAAAGCAGAAGAGGATCGCCAGAAGAAAGAGGAGGAGAAGGCAAGACGGGATTACATAAAAAACGAGTATTTGAGGAGGAGGCAGCTCAAGCTGATGGAGGACATGGACAGTGTCATTAAACCCCATGTTTCAAGCACCAAACTGAAGAAGCCCCGTCCCAAGTCCATGCACAGAGACATCATGGAGCCTCCTAAACCACCTGCTCAAACGTACACAGGTACATCACTTACAGTGCAGTCAATCTTTGCTATAGACAAACATGGGTATAATGTGTATAAGCAACAGACACGATATGAAAACAATCTAAGAAATGAATTGGCATTTACAAGCAGGAATTGCTGTGACCCTGTCGCTCAGTGAACATGAAGGTACATGAGCTTAACTCACCACTGTAAAGGTGAACATGATCAGTGAACATGAGTGTAATTTAATTAACTTACATAATGTAAAGGATGTAAAAGATTCAGTACCTGATGTTCCTATATATAAGGCATCACTAAATAGCAGACAGCAGTCCGGATCCACAGTGATGGTTCTATTCGGAAACTGATGCTTTTCTGATAAACTTTATTATATTATTAGTATTATCATTAATATACCATGAATCTACCGCTTTTCCTCTTTAAGTAGGCGTTGCTATACGCGTAACGCAACAGAGCCAATCAACCAAATGCATATTTTACCATGTGTAGAACAAAACCTCCGGAATGAAAAGAAATTGTTGTGTGACACAGCACGGCTTACTCCAAGTAGACTGAAACTTCAAAGGTGAACGGAAAGATCGATATATGTCTATTCTTCCTACTGGAAAGTTAAAATGTTCCAAATCTGTGGCAATGAAAAAGCAGTAATGTGAAGCGCCACTATAAAAAAATATTACATTTTCATTTAACCCCTGATATAAAAGCAACTGAAAGAACCCCACATCATTATACTGCCACCAGACGGTAAACATGATAGGATAGAAAATGTCTCTTTTATGGTGACACAACTGTTTAGTGGTTATTAGTTAATGATGTGTTGGCCAGTTCAAAGATTTCAGTAATTTTTGTGCTTTTAGTTGTTTTCTTTGCTTAACACAGACCAATAATTCAACCCTTCTGAAACACAGTAACACTTAACACTATGTTTTCCACAATAAATGTGTTTTCTAACATTCCGCAACTTTGGGATATATATTTCACCATAGTAAAATGAGTAGCTACTCACTGGGGTTAAAAGAAATGTATCCAGTTGAAATTGATTAATTACTGCAATAATCCAATTTAAACTTTTTACATACAGTAAAATTTCCAAATGATAGAGATATTAGGGTTATGAAGCACAAACTTTCTTGCACAGAGTTTGATCTCAGGTCAAAAGCAAGAAGTAGAAAAAGAACAAAAAACATGCAACAACCCTATCTTAATGCATACTGAGTGACCCACATATCCAGCACATAACAGGATGAATAAATCACAGTGTGATAGTTAGCTAGCCAAGGTATAAGATGCACTCATATAAATGCACTTCACATCTCTGGGAGTGCTAAACCACTTAATAACTACAATCCCTGGTTATTTCCGAAACCTTTTGTACCCAAGTTAGGCTCTCAACTTACAGTACTTTAACTCGGTCTGGATATTTTGTTTCCCAACGTTTTTGAAAAAATGTCTGCCTGTCAACAACGAACTGTTTGCTAAAACCTAGATCAGAGATGAGGTTAGAGAGACCCAGATCATGAGAGCAGAGAGTTCAGATCACTCATTCTCACGTAATATTGAAATTACAAATTATTGATTGATATAAAATACAGGGCAACTAATCAGCACCTCCTGGCTATTCTGAGGTCACTAGATCAGCACCTTTAAAACTGTGTTCTGATAAAAACTTCACAAAGAGGGAAAAAAATCAGCTGAATATCACAAACTGTATCATGCATTAACTTCCCACCAAATCTGAGAACCAAGAAATGCAGTACCTGTTCAACAAGACATATATATATGTACTGTATATATATATATTTACAATCTTTGTGTAAATATAAGCTTTCCCTAATTATAACTGTACAGCTGTACATTGTACAGGAAAAGCGCTAGATTAATGGTCACTTTATGCTGTCGTTTACACATATGGTTCGCGTTTGTCTCCAGGGTCAAGACCTCGGGGATACTCTGTCTCCAGTATATCACTTGCCTCGCTTAACTTGGCAGACAACGAAAGTGTCCAGCCAGACAAGAGGATGTCCAGGTGAGCATGTTTTTAGTACACACCTACCAACTATCTAATCTGTGAGATTACCTGCTTAACAGATTACCAACATGTGGTGATGCTATTTAAAGGCATGCAAAGAACTTAACCTGATCTTCAAATTCTTTTGGAGACGATTGAGTTACCTAGTGCTTTTCAGAGATATTTGATTTGCTTATTGCATTTAAATTTTGCGCATAATGACACTCATTTACTGGGACGGCTTTTAAATCTTTAGTTAGAAGTACTGTATGTTAATGTATATAAAAACCACTAAGGCTTCAAACAACACAGCTTCTAATTTAATGTTTTTTGTTTAGTGATTTATTTTCTACAAATGCAATATCAAAACTAAAAGTTCATTTAGAGTTAAATCACAAATTAACAGTGAATGCTGGATAACACAGTGCGTCAGTGTAGCAGGGGATTATATAGAGAAATACAGGGAGTTTTTACTCTCATAACTGTTTTTTTTGTTCTGCACAATCAAAAGTCCTGGTTTGACTTGAACACCCCATATATTTATTAACCAGTAATAACTTGTATTTGTTTGTTTTGGATCATATTTCTTGGAGGTCACATATTTATTAACTCTTCTGCCACAAGTGGGCAGTCCAGGTAGTGCACCATATTGGACAGGGTTTTTATTGTGGCCTTGTTTTTAAATTGGAACATAAAGTATTTTTTGTCAACCTTGTTGTTTTAAATTCTTTTTGTTTAAAATACTTTTCCTTCACTAATTTGTTCCACATAACCCCAAATTGTTGGAATTGTTCTATTATTTGAACTATTTAAATAATATTTAAACTGAAAAAAAAAAAAACGTATCATTTATTATTAATGGATAATTGTTAACTTATTATCGGTTAAGACAAATGTGCAGGAATTTGCACCCATACTTTGTTGCTCATCTTAGTTTGGGGCTCATTTTAAAATGGACTGCAACAGCGGCACATGCACGATTCATGTTATTTAAGTAGCCGTCACACTAGCCACTGGCAGCGTACACAGGTGCTGTTTGAAATAAAAATAAGATTATTTTCATTCAGCACAATCGTGATTATAAGGTGGAAAATTGCCTTTTTATTTGCCTTTTTATTTTTATGTTTATTCCTATATCCTCATCCCTATAATAATGTAAGAGTATGTGCTCTGGTCTTGGTTAAAATCTAAACTTAGTGAATGATTGAAAGACTTGTTAGATTACTGTGTGTTATGGTTATGCATGTTAATAATTTTCTAAACGTTGAATACTTCATCATATCGGTATTCACTTTAATACGGTATACCACCCAACTCCTCTGTATTTTTCCCTTCTGTTACTTCTTGCCTGATGTTCATCCCTGTTGTTTCTGTTCCTCCCTATGCTGTGCCAGACGCAGTAAATTTTCTCCAGGCAGTCTGTGTTTCTTTTTGAGCTCTGCAAAAGGGGCAAAGGCCAGGTCGGTTCTCTCAGATCAGATCATTTTAAACACAGAAAGGTCTCTGCCGCTGGACAACATCTACATGGCATCGGAATCATTTATTCATTATAGATATACTCATTTTATGCATATTTTGGCTACAAACTGTAAATATTGATGTATTATTCCAGCAGACCATAGTTGTCACTGTGCAATACACAGCCTCCTGAGACCCTGTATGTTTATTTGTGTCCTCAGTATTACAGTATACGTTATGTTTCTCATTTCTCCTTGTATAAATTTGCGCTATCAGGTTACGTCCTGCTGTATGTTTAATCAGACATCCTGGGCTTGTCATTACCTGGGTTCAAGGTTAAAAAGACATGTCATCTTCATGTCCTTTAAACTGGCTCCTATCCCGAAAAAAAGCTTATTAAACAGAAACAGGAAAATTGCTTTTAGTTAGAAGTTTTTTTAAATCAGTTTTGATGTCAGAAATTGTGGGGTCTTTTTTATATATATA
>JAQMYL010000018.1:11522911-11537407 GCA_030014365.1 Clarias pachynema
TAACGAGTACAAGTACTTTAAAAAATGTGGTATCGAGGCCGATACCCGATACCGGTATCGGTATCGGGACATCCCTAGTTATAAAATAATAATACTAATTATTATTATTATTATTATTATTATTGTTGTTGTTGTTGTTATTACTACTACTACTACTACTGCTGCTAGTATTGTTATTGTTACATTTAGGCTATGCATTTAGAATAAGCTTTTATCCAAAAGATTTACAAAAGAGGAAGAAAGCAATTAGTCGGTCATAATACACAATGCCAGGCTTATTAAATAATAATAATAATAATAAATAATAATAATAATAATAATAATAATGTGCTGATTATCGCAAATTATCACAAGAGTTTAATGCAAATCATTCTTATTAAATCGTAGTATTCTACCTCAAAGCTGCTACAATTGATAGCTACAGAATCACCGTAAGCATGCAGTTAAGACAGTTTAATGTATTACACTTAATAATCCACAATAAAACATTTCAATTCATTAACACGTACCTGGGAGCTTCCTGTTCTTCGAGAAGGAGTCTGTGTACAAACCTGTTGGAACCGATTGCGAAAGTGTGCTCATGGAATTATGAATTTGTGGGTACGGATTACAAAATCTGAGTGACAGATTGTTAAACTGAGGGAACAGTTTAAGAAATTGTGGGAATGGATTATTACACTGAGGGCACGAATTACAAAACTGTTGCCACAGATTGTTTTTTTTTTTCTCTTCTTACAGGGCTCTGTATGAAATTGATTAAAGTTTATGTTAAAAAAAAGTGTGTGATGATTGAGACTGAGGTTGTGACATCGATGTTGAAACCAGATAGGTTGGTTTAAGTATTTTAGAAACCGCTGATCTCTAACCACAAAAACATTCATTAAAAAAAAGTAATAATAATAAATAAATAAAACTTTGTTTTGTCATTGTTTATATATATACACATATATATATGTGTGTATAAAAAAAAAAAAGAAGCACTGTTTACAAATGAGGTGAGCTGAAAAGCATCTCAGCATGCAAAGCATATGTAGAGGACCACATTGGGCTTCCAGTCCTGTCAGGCAAAAATATGAATCTGAAACAATCATGATCACAGACTGACCCAAACTCAACAATTAAACATTAGGTACCTGTGTAGCCTGTCCATCTAAAAGCTTGTTGTGTTGTGTATTCTGAGATACTTTTCTTGTGGTTATAACAATTACTAGCCTTTCCACCATAGACACATAGCCTGAAGTTTCAGTGGTCATGTAATCACTCCTGGTAAACTGAAATTGAGTCTAGAACTATTCTAGGCTGTTGTTGAGCTGTGCAGCTGCATTCAAAAATGTATTCACTTCTCCTTAAACATCCATCCATGTGTCCAAGTTCTGCTTTAGCCTTGCTTTAGAAAATCAGTGAACTACAGTTTAAGTAGGAAACATGCAAGTCTTTCACTGGAATGAATAAGAGTCTATACTGTATAATAAGCGCTAAAATGCTGTAGGTATTTGATCATTTTTGGGTTTGTTATTTGTACAAGTTATTTTAGTACATTTATCCATTGGAGAGTTACACACATAATGTTCTCAAAAATATGGACAAAATGTGTATTCATGAGCATAAAAAAACATATTTTAAGAGAGTGTTTACATATATTTTAAAATAAAGAGAGTGTTTTTTTTTTTTTTATGTGTGCAGCTCCAGAACTGAAACTCCTTCAGATAAAATGATGAGTAGTTCCCAGAACTCTCGCCCAGTCTCTGCTCCAGGTCAGGATGCCCCAACCACTCCCTCTGCAGAGAAGAATGAGGTATTTCATCAACTAATTCTCTAAACACATGATATAGCAACCAGCTGTCAAGGTCATCAAATGTGTATTAATTGGATTTAATTTGAAATTGCAAATTAGCATATGAAAAACATTTATTATTCATGAATGCCGTTTTCATTATGCGAATAACTGTGATGTAACGCACCTGAGTCAGAAATAAAATCAAATAAATTTAGATGTCCTCAGAATGACATAAAAAAACATAATAATTGATAAGCATTCCCACATTCTTTTAGCTATAAAAATTGTAACTAGTATTTATTCAAGTTTTTTCTATGATATAATATTTTTCATTAAACAATAAATACATGTTAATTTTAATGCATGTGTGTTAATTTGTATACAACTGCATTTTAGCATAATACATATCACTGACTCTGGGAGGTCTCACAGCTAAAATGGCAAACCAGGTCAGTCCTGTTGTCTTGAAGACCAAAGATCTAACCGCGGAGCTTCAACAAGCAGGATAAGGATTGAGAAGGTTATAAAAGATGAGCAAAATTTTGAACCATTATACCAAAGTGGACAAAAAAAAAACTTTGGCTCTACACTACTACATACATGCCCAAGATCAGGACAAACTGAAGGCTTGAGCAAGAAGGACAATTATTAATGAAGTGTCCAAGACACAGTGTTATGGAGCTCAATGGCTGAAATAACAGAACCTGTGTAGACATGAACAATATCCTCAGCTTTTTACAGATCTGCCCATTATTGGAGAGTGACCGGAAAGGAGCCACTTTTGAGAAAGGCCATGTAAAACACACTCTGAGAGATTCTAGAAAAAGATATTGTGGTCTGATGAAACTAAAATTGAGTAATTTGGTCGAATCCCAAACCAAATACAGCCCAACATCCAGGTGACATCGTTGTTATGATCAAGCAGAGTGACAGTAACATTAACGATGGGGCAACAACTAGAACAGAATTAACTGAAAAGAAACGGTTTGTGTTTTGGAATAGCCAAGTCAAATCACTTTAGAGAATGGAAAATGCCAACCATAATGTGCATGGCTCACAAAAACACATTTGATATACCTTGAATCTGTAATTGCTGCAAAATGATAATTCATACAATTATGAGATAATCCATATACTACACTGCCCAGGCCAAAAAAAAACAGTCACAATATTTTGTTCTTCCACCTTTAGCTTTGATTACAGCACCAAGTGTGGTGGCCAATTCATGTTTGAATATGATTTCTGATATTGGGGCAGGGCTATCTCAGTGGTTAAGGTGTTGGACTACAGTTCAGAAGGTCTCAGATTCAAACCTCAACTGCTCAGATATATAATGAGATAAAAATGTAAGTCGCTCTGGATAAGCTCTGGATGTCTGCCAATTGCTGTAAATAATAAATGACCACTTTTTCACAACACAATCTGTGTTCTGGAAATATGCCTTTGTCATCAGGGAAGAAAGAAATGCATAGATGTTATTCCTGATCATTCAGTACATTTAGTGCTGAGTCTAGACTTGACCAACTAAAGCAACACTAGATCATAACACTGCCTCCGGATGCATGATGGGTGCATCACTTCATGTGCTTAGCTTCTTACCCTGACACACCATGCTCTGAAATAGGACAAATTTGGACTCATCGGACCACAAGACCTTTCCATTTCCGTTCATAAGTTCAGTTGCTGTTCTCCCAAACAAATTGAAGCATTTATTTCCAGTTGCCTCACTAACTAGTTTCCTATGGCTACACAAACCTACCTGTTGTTTCTGCTGTTGGCTTTTTTGGACAATGCAACTGATTTAGAATTGTATCTTCAGTTTGACATTGAGGCACTTTAAGAATTGGAGTTCGAAAATGGTCTGCAAAATATTACAGTTCACTCACTATGCCTCTACACTATATGAATGCAAACCTTCTCCAATATGATGTGTAGTCTAAGAGTGGAAATATACATGCGTTTAACTACATATATGTATTTGCATGATATATACATGTTGGGTTATATATATCCTGTGTATATCCCTAATTTGTTGCATGTAAAAGGTAGCGGCACGTTGGCAGAATGTTTTGAGAAGTCCACAATCACTTCCACTTTTATGATGTGTCTTTACCGCTGCAAAATGACAAACATACATGTCAAAACACATGGTTGGAGATACAGGAAGTACTGTCTTAAACATTTTTATTTTTATATTTATTTATATTATTGCAAAACAACCTAGTTTCATTCTCTGGAGAGCCCCCTACTTATTATGTTGCCGGACTATGTTGCCGGACTATGCAAATGCATGGTTTAAGAACATTTATATTTCTTCCCCATCAATTATATTGCTGCCCTTTTTGACTGTTGGTAGTAGTGTAAAGTTAACCTTGATCATGAATATGGCTTTGGGTCTCTATAAACATGAAGCCAAAACTATAAGATTTTGTACGAATCCTTCTGATACACTGATATCCATATATAAATTAAAAATAAATAAGCAAATGTAAATATTTCAAAATACATGTAATTAATAATAAGCCCTCTAAAATGTACTTAACCTTTAACATAATATGATAAGGTGAAAGCTGTCTCTCTTTACTTCTCTATCTCTACTATTTCTTCATGTAGTTGCGTGACTCCATGGAACAGTATCAGGAGTACTACAGGCAGCGCTTACGTGTACAGCAGCACCTGGAACAGAAGCAGCAGCAGAGGCAGCTTTACCAACAGATGCTGCTAGAGGGTGGAGTCCAGCAGCAGGAGATTTCACCCACTGCCAAGCACAACCTCACTGAGACCTTCCTCAACAGGTCAGACTGTAACTTCTTGGTATCAAATGTTCTCCAAATTTAACTGACCTGTTTCAGTGTCCGAGCTCAATCTCAAAACTATTTTGGTGTTAGAATTTAGTCAGCATGGTCTCTATTAATAATCTGTAATCCTTGTCTAGACATGTTAGTGTGACATGCGCAGTTGCCCAAAGGAAATACAGTATAACTAGAAATATGTACTATTTCAGAACAATGAAATGCTGCATTCAATGCTGATACTATATATTGTACAGTACAGATTATGTAGTATATACTTTTGCTAGGAACTTACATGCAGTACTAGTTTGTTTACCTACAACCTGGATACCTTTTTGTGCACAAGCACACTCATGCTGCTGTTCGTGTGTGTTTGTGCATCAGATCTGATGCTTAGGAGAGATTAAAAAAACATTAGGTTTTAAATTTAATATAAAACCTGTAGTTTAATAATGACAAATTGCATGTGTGTGGGTGTGCACTTGTGTGTGTGTTTTGTGTTTGCAGATCCATTCAGAAGCTGGAGGAGCTGAATGTTGGAATGGATGATCTGGGTGAGGAGGTGCAGGCCCTCTCTCTACAGTGTAATGGTGGAGGAGAAGGAGAGGCAGGAGTAACTTCAGGGGATGCAACAGACACAACACTTCAAGATGGGGCAGGACTTAGCACCGGCATCCCTCAGAGAAACATTGGACGGGCAGCTGTTCCACATTCCCCCGAGTCCCCCATGCTCCCAAGTAGGTAGGTACAACCATATGAACACAGGCTTTTCAAGCACAACTATTTTTTTTTTTTGCAAATGAATACACCTGGTGGTTAATCCACTTGCTGAATAAAATTTAGTTTATGTTCTGGCAAAAGAACAGTACATAAGTATGCCAGGAAAGACCAAGGAATTAGAAGGTGTGTCCTAACTTTTAACTGGTAGCGTACAGTATATAGCTGACATAATTACAGCTGTTTTGTTACCTTTTGTGCAGTAATTTCTAAGCATATTTGTTATCTAAAGATTGCTATGTGTTTCATATACAGTATTTGGATGTGTGAGAACTTGCTTTTTGTTCTGCAGTGTTCAGAGGGATGTTGGAGGACAGAGTGATAGCAGTATGACACGCACTAAAGGAACTGAGGTTTGTAACTGGACATATTGTATTCATAAGTTTGACTATTGTAGGAACAACAACGGTAATAATAATACTGTCTGTAGAAGACAACATCCCTCCATGCTCCCTTCACTTGACATGGACAGAGCACGTACTTTTTGTAAACCAATCATAAAGAAATCAAACAGGCCTTTGACAACTATATAGTATACAGTAAGGAGTACTAGATCGGGTTGACAAAGGCCACGATCTCAAGACATCAGACAAGAATCAAAAGAGTTCACTACTGCTCATACAGTGAACTAAAGCTGTGCGATTTAGTCTTCTTGAATCGCTGAATCAGATCAGAATCGATTTACACTTTTTAAATTATTTAGGTAAATGTACAAGCTTAAAAGGTCTAAAACCCAGAATTTCATAAAAACACTACATAACTCTTTCAGAAAATACAAACTGATAGTTGCATTTTGTAAGAGTATTGCTTCTTTTTCTTATGTGTGTGGGTGGCTTGTACATTACTGCTACTTCCTGGAGTACAAAGAATTAGCAGGAAGAAAAGATTAAGAGCAGGAATTACATACTCTCACCCACATCAATAATCAATCATAGCCTGTGAGCTCATGCAAGCATAAGGGCAGATAATTATGGCGTATGTTTCTACGAAAATTTTTGCAAATGTCACACATGTTCAACCTCGTTTTTGCATGCTGATTGTACTGTGTGTTTTGTCAGACAGTTTTGTTTTAGAGAGTGCTTGAGCAACTGCAAGAGAGAAAGTTTCAGCATGCACCAGAGTTTAAGCATGAAAAAAAACAAGAGATTTTGAGCATGTCAGTGAGTTTGCATGAGTAAGAGAGAGTTTTTTTTTTTTTTTTTGCGCAGGATTGTAGCAGGAATATAACTCCATAGATAATCATTTCCTTTGAGTGGGTTACATTGTCTTTCAAAACATTTGAAACGATGCGTTCGGCTGGTGTCGTATCTCAGTGGAAGGACGTGACAGTCTTTGCTCTCCCTGGTTGGAGGGTGCGTTGATGGGAGAGTGCCGTAACAGAGTGAGACAGGTGGGAACTGACTACAACTAAATTAGAAAAATACAGTAAAAAACGAAAGACAAATTAGACAGTAAACCATACTCCTACTGAATCAAATAAAAAATCACCTTGCTCAAGAATACAGATCTACAGTGAACCATAGGAACATCATGTCGAGCACTGGTCTTGCGTGGGACAACAAAACAAAAAATTGACCAAAGGACAAGGACATTAACCAAATGAGACAGGAATCGAGTATTACACCTATTACATCTGGTACAAGAAACTGGCTAAAGTGATAAAACCATCGCCAGGCCAGCAGCTAATGAAGCAGAACTCAATCATCATTCAGAAAGTAATCAGTAGACTCAATCACTGTCACTCCACCCCAGAAACCCCAACCAGAGAAAATTATGTAGAAGGGGAACGGTGAGAAAAAATAGAGCAAACATCCAGCAGAAATGGAAATTGCATGAAAAGCAATAAACTTGAGTCAACCACAACATCAGTGATGAACCTCATCAGTCATGAACCTCATCACTGATCAAAACCTCATCAAAATCAACCATCTTGTTCTCCTTGTGCATACTGTAGATTCCACAGGCAACATCTTAAACAAGAATCCACTAAGAGCTAGCACAGTTCTAGAACTAAAGTGTCATGGGTCCAAACTCATTTTCGAAATGGCTAACCCAAGGCATCATTTATATGCTCCCTAAAATGGACAAGGCCATTTATTGACCAGTCACATGTCTTCCCACCATGTACAAGATCCTCAATACCATAACCACAAGAACCCAAGCCTTCCTGATCAGAACAGGCAACTGCCCACTGAACAGATGGGCTGGAGGAGAAAAAGCTGTTCATCTGCCAAACTGACAATGGAAAAGTCTTGAACATACTCTTGCTTTTATACAACTATTCCACAAAACAATTTATCATCAACAGATTTTGATTTGCTTGTTTATTTAAACAGTTATAGTCCTTCTTCAATAATGAGCTACTGTAGCAACTTATAAGCAGTTATTAAGGAGACAAAATGTAGCTAAAGATGACATAACATCAGAGGGGGCTTCTTGCTGTGCATGCTTCTGTGACTGGTTTTAGATGTGGGTGTTTGGCAGGTAGCTGCTCTGTTCGTTTCCAGTATTGCAGACTGTGACAACCTACTTTCACCCATGCTGGCAACCGACAGTTATTGTAATTAACCATTGTTAGAACACCTGTGACACATATAGTTAAACATCCCAGTACTGTTATGCTGTACAGTATATCACCACTCGTGGATTGGTTCTTATATATATAATATTATATAGAACACATTGTAAATCATTAATGTTTAAGAATTTTCAGTCGAGGGCTTTTTCAAGTGGTTGGTCAAAAAACAACCAAGTGTGGAACTCATCATATTAAGTTTATCAGTTTATTTGTGATTACACTTCTTTGCCACAAGTTAAATTTACTTAAATCATTTGTGTATATTGTTGTGTATATTTTCTGTTCATCTCAGGAAAACAAGCCCAAGCCAAAGTTTGTAGCGGTGAGTACTTTGGAGGATACACAAGCCGTGCGTGCTGTGGCCTTCCATCCATCAGGGGCGTTCTATGCTGTGGGCTCTAACTCCAAAACCTTGAGAGTCTGCGCATACCCTGACACACTCGACACCAGGTATGTGAATATCACAAGCAGAAAAACTAAATAAAAATTAATTATTTAAAATGAAAATAACAATTAAGCTGTGTGAGATGCCCTTCTAATGAATTATGCCTGAATAAGTGTTTTTGCACATCCTGTGCTTCATCGTCTTTATAATTAGTCAAGTGTCTGTTGCTGCATTTGACTTACCATCAAAGTCAGACTTCAGATATTTTATTTTTAACCTTTGTGTTTGAGCTACACAGGGGAGCTTACTTAGCAAAAAGCCAGTAATAAAAATGTATATTTGCTTTACTATTTATCTTAATTGTCATTCAGATGAAACCTTGCCAATTTAGATTTCACATGAAAAGATATAAAACTGAAAAAGTGTATTATTCTAAAATGCTAAATTGTTGAGATATTGCAACATGAATTTGACATGGTTACGGACACTACAGAGTTCTTGCTTTTTAAGCTTTTACCAAAAAACAATTTAAGCAGCAATGTTTGCAGGTTGCTTCTAGAAGCTCACAACAATTTTAATATCAATACTCAAAGAAATATGAATAATTTGCATTTTAAATATTATTGTTTGAAGCAAGACAATATACTGTAACGCTGAAAATGGCCATTTCTGGGGCACATATAAAATCATCTCTCCAAAACGGCTGAAATTAGCATCTTTAAATTTTTAGAAAATTAAGATTGGTCACTTCTATGTTGCATAAACTTCAGAAGTAGCTTCTTTGGCACGTACCTTTTCTGTATTATGTGTATAACTTAACACCAATACTGTGTTTTGGCCAAAAACATTGTATACGTACAATAATACAATCTTTCCTGTCTGGTTGGATTAAATATATTCTTTCCTCAGATGTTCGCCTCACATGAGGGTAGCATTAGGAGATGTGAAAAGTTTCTGAAAAAAAAAAAAAAAGATTTGTTTCCACACCTGACCAGTAAACTCTGTGACAACAAGTCTTTGTACCAGTCTTTTCTTTAGACTTTTATCCCCTGTCATCTACAGTATGCACTTGGTCTTTAGCAGAGGACCGGGCACTGATTGGCTTACATTTCACTCATGTTTAAAGCTCTCTAATTATACTACTTTTACTTTTTTCCAATAAAAACAAAAAATAATACAAGTCTTAGAAGTCTTTAAAATGTGCCTGTTAATTTTCCAGCTGAAATGCAGATCAGATCCGGCATTCTGGCATGCCAGAGTTTCGTTGTGCTTCATTCCTTTCTAAAACATGCCACTTTAGTGAGTGTAGTTTTAAATAAACCACCATGGAATGCCGCTTTGGTGAGGAGTATTTTCCTAGGTATTCTGATAAACAAAACACAGAGAAAATGAAGCAGTATGAATCAGTACCTGATGCATTGTGTGTGTCAAAAGTTAGTGGTTAGCTGCTAACATACCCATTTTTAGATCTAAAGTTAGATGTGAAATGTTTAACTAACTAACTATAATCTCTCTCTCTCTTTCTCTCTTACACACACAATTTGGGCGAGCTGTAAATAAACTTTCTGCAACCACTGGGCAGAGCCCTGAGCCAGACGGGAATGTTGTGTGTGTTGTTAAAGAATAGGCAAATCTGAAGAGCAGGATTAAAAGAAAAAAAGCAAGAAAAATCTATTTTAACAAACAAAACATCTTTTTTGGATGTACATGCACAGTAGAAACCCCTGTGCATCAGGTCCAAAATGATCAAAACGTGAATTTTTGTATAATTGGTTCTCTTTAAGGAACCAATCACAGCACAGAATGTGGGATTTGTCAGAAAATGATAGAAGGTAAAATCATAGACATCACTGCAAGTATAACTAACCTCACAAAAAAAGGAAATAAAAACTCTCTTATCCTCCTCTTGAAAGTGGAAAAGTTATGTTCGGATTAAATACTTTCAGCATGTAAACACTCTTTGATCAGCCTCTATGTACTGTAAACAGTTTGAATCAGGGTGTGGAAATATTGTGTATTAATATACTAATAATAATATACTAGTGTTCTAGATTTAATAAGCTAATATATTTGTTTTGATCGATCTAAACTAAATGCACCGCATAACTCGTTTGAAAGTAAGAATAAGATTTTAATGTTGAGGTATCTTTTCTCGAGTCACGGATTTTGCATCTATGTTTAATTCATGTAGAGTTATGTACTATAGTTTGCGGTACACCTGAATGTGCAAGTAAGTTTTTTCCTTTGTTTGTAGTGATCCCACAGTACACACATACACGTACAAAAAGTATGCTAGACATTAACAAGACATAAAGTAAAACAACACCTAATGACTGCTACCACATGGCATTCTACAGTGTAAACATAAACCAATTCTAATAATTATTCATAAAAAACACAGCGTAAACATAAGATATTCTTTTGGAACATATATTGTATAGATATCGGTATTGCATGAGGGTTTGATGCACAAAATTATTGCACAGGGTTTTTTTTTCTAGTTTTTTTTTTTTTTTTTAGTTTTTAAGTAGTGTTTTTTTTTTTTTTTGCTAAATAAAAGTTCATGACTCATTGTAGTGTCATCTGGTTGAGGATCTAATGATTGTGTGTTTGTGTCTCTCAGTGTTGCATCTAAACCCCCAGTGGTACGCTTTAAGAGAAATAAGCATCATAAAGGTTCTATATACTGTGTGGCGTGGAGCCCCTGCGGACAGCTTCTGGCCACCGGCTCCAACGACAAATACGTCAAAGTGCTGCCTTTCAACACTGAATCCTGCAATGCCACTGGTGAGCAACCTCAAGACTCTTAAAGATTTGCAATACTAAGAGCATGTTGATATTTTTTTTATAACCACTTTTAACATTTATGACATCTATCATTTATCAGTGGATCCAGAGCCTCTGTCAGGAACACTGTGTGTGAGGCTGAAAGCATTTAGGGTACCTATATTAATATGTATTATTAGCACAAAGGTTACAGTTGAAGGTAATGTTATGTAATGAGATGTTTTAATTATTTAAAACGTTTGCCATATGTGTACAAAATATGCATAATCAGCCATCATCATTCCCTCTTTACATACAATACATCTTCGTTTGAGGCAGGATGGGAGCAATCTTGATATGTTTAAACTTATAAAAACTATTGCTTATTAATATTTTTATTGTTTCAAGCACAGATTGATGAAACCTTATTGTTTTTGCTTTAGTTCTTCCCTAAAGCAAAAACTTTAGCTTTATCTGGAACTTGATCAATAAATAGTAATACCTCAAACACCCCGGGCAAATGAGATGTTGTACATATTCTTCATATCTCATGAGCTGTATTTGCTATACAACATATATTTTCCTCTTTATTCTTGTCAAACCTCATTTGAACTTTCATAGTCAGGAGTTATTCAGATTGATCTGACATTTTGTATTGGTTACTTCAAAACATTGCCACAAACAGCCAATCAAATGTCAACAGGACTTTCTCATGGTTCACTTTTAGCTGTTGTCACAAAATGTGATGAGTGAGTTCATCTACAGTCTCTTTATTGGTCTGTGTAACTCTGTGAAATTGGACAATGGGGGTAATTTACATTTTTTTTACATTTTAAACATACATAAATTTTAAAAATAATTAGAGAAATAGGAAAATAATTTATTTTGGAGTCAGTGTATATACACAAATTGCCACTCAAAAGAATTATGTTAAGTAACTAGGTAGATTTTTTCCTCCATCTCTAGTCTGTTGCACATGTGTGTTTGTATTATGCTGCACTCCAACAATAAAATGGTTGTAAGAAATCACTATTAATCTTACAGATTTTAATCTGGAGTGGGATTGGTTTCAAATAACCATTTCTCAGGACATAAATCCAGTCTGTTGTACAGATAACAATAGTAGTTTTTGCAGTATTCTATCATCACAACATTAATAGTATATTTATCTTTGGTTCCTTTAGTGTTGTATAAAAGTTGGTAAAAGTTACATTTTCTTTGTATAGCGCTGTTAACAATTGTCTTTATCACAAAGCAGCTTTACACAATCCAAACAAAATTATGGAAATTTACATGAAATATGTGTGAAAAATGTGTATGAATCGAAATGATTAATCACACTTTGATAACATTTCATGAAAAATCATTAAAATCATTCAACACTGATTTGGGCAAAAAGCTGAATGTGATCGTTGAACTCATGCTGTATAGATAATATTTGCTCTTCTTTCCTAGAATTATTAAAGATGACTTTCAGCGTGAGTTACTTGTATTAACCGATTGAAGTAAAATGCCCCTAAACCTTGTTATACACAATTTTAGCTTCACATACAAAAAAAGCATTGATTTATAAAAAAAATAATAATACAATTCCTAAGTTAGGAATGTTAAAGTCAAATCATGGCCTGCATGGAAAATGTGTCCACCTTCTATGTCCAGGAATGTCCAAAAGCAAAAGTAAATTCATAGAAAGTGACTCAGCGCTTTTAGCATACATGCAATGGCTCAATTTTTCATTTACCGGCCAGGACAATGAGAGTTGTTATTGTATGTTTCTGTCATGATTAAATAGTCACTATATTTAGTGGAGCTCACTGGATCTGAGCTCATTTGGCTGACCACAGTGGTTAAGGCTTTGGACTATGGATTGGAAGGTCCCAGGTTTAAACCCCAGCACCACCAGGTTGCCACTTTTGGGCCCTTCAGCAAGGCCTTTAACCCCCAACTGCTCAAATGTATAATGAGATAAAATGTAAATGCTCTGGATAAGGGTGTCTGCCAAATGCCCTGAATGTAAATTAATTTGAAATCTCATTATTTTTATCATTACTTGGTGGTAAAAGGAGGTCAGTGCATTCAGCATGCTAAAAAAAAAAAAAGACTTCCGAAATGTATTTATTAAAATATTCAAACATTTCACTGCCCCCTCTCTTTTAGGTCCTGATCTGGAGTTTAGTATGCATGATGGTACTATTCGAGACCTGGCCTTCATGGAAGGGCCTGAAAGTGGAGGATCCATCTTAATCAGTGCCGGAGCAGGAGACTGTAACATCTATACTACTGACTGCCAGAGAGGACAGGGGCTTCATGCTCTCAGTGGACACACAGGTACACACACACACACACACACACACACACACACACATTAACATACCACTTGACTGCAAAATAACACATACAGACAACCTCTTGCAACATCTACACTGCCAAAATAGGAGTTAAACATAAACACCAATACCAGTAATAAACTCATCATGCAGCTGCAGGAGCACAGTCCAGTCTGTTAGGTCATTTCATCTTAGTTGTCCATTGTGCAGTATGTTTTGTAATAAACACACACATTGTCTCTCCACAGGCCACATACTGTCTCTGTACACGTGGGGAGGCTGGATGATTGCATCTGGTTCACAGGATAAGACCGTGCGTTTCTGGGACCTACGCGTTCCTAGTTGTGTCAGAGTTGTAGGGACAGCTTTCCATGGGTCAGGTGGGTATTCATTAAGCAACCAGCAGTTGATACGGAAAAAATATAGAAATTTGGTTTATATATATATATATATATATATATATATATATATATATATACAGTATATAGTGGTTTGGTTTATATATATATATACGTGTATATTATACTATATTATATATAGTGTTGCAATATATTTTGCTTGATCTTGTCATATCCATCAGTCGGCCTTCTTGGACTATCTTCTTACACCACCATCACTGGTTATTTGTTTTATGTATTATTTCGTTGTTGTTTTTTTGCAGAATTCACCAAGTATATACTGAGTACACTTGTGCTAGGACCACTGCTTTATGGTTTTATATTTATGACTTACTTGTATTTTGTATTAAACTCATGTAAAATAGCAGCCGTGTGCAGTCCAGAGACTGGAGGAAGTACAAATACATTTTATTAATTTATATAAAAAGGAAAAATATACAGCTTTAAATAAAAAGTCTGAATATAATGATTAAGCTTGAGGTGACAGTGACAAGAAAATAAATAAAAAAAAAACTCCTTATTATGACAAGAAAAAAAAATGTGAAAGAGCCGAACTCAAAAGGGATCCCATCCTCATCTGTGTGATACCAAATAGCATGACTATAAAAAATATCTTCTATACAGTGGCTTGCAAAAGTATTCGGCCCCTTTGAACTTTTCCACATTTTGTCACATTACAGCCACAAACATGAATCA
>JAQMYL010000018.1:11540875-11551385 GCA_030014365.1 Clarias pachynema
TTATTAAGAAATATAGGCGATGACAAAGTCAGCACTAAACTCTGAGTTGAACATACTGCATCTTGTCAGAGCTCCACGAGTTTGTCTCCCATATCTGCGGTGCCCAATTCTATACCGTGTTAACTTGCTAGAAGCAAATATCTCCTGCTGGACCGATATTAATAGCTGAACAACGTTGTAGTTAAATAATGTTATGCACATCTCATTCTGCAACTCGAAGCTGGAGATCTGACTCTTAGATCATCTGCGCTGTCATTTGGCTCCCATTAAATCACATTTGGCCGGAGAGGGATGTGGGAATTATGGGATACCTTTTTATAGTGCATATCAAACCAGCATTAAAAGGTTAATAAATAAGTCTTGATTTTAAAAAGACAGATGCTGTCTGATATTTTCAGACGTAGGGTGAGTGAAAAAGGTGAACAAATATTTACATTACAGTATGTGCGAGATCAGGTCAGTGGAGTGATACAAGCAAGATAAGAAAGGATGAGAAAATGGTGAAGAGATGAACAGCACAGATGGAGGACAAACTTTGTGAATGAAACTGAGAACTCTGAGAATGATGTCCCATCATGTCTTTATGCACAGTTCCCAATGATGCAGCGTATAAATGAAGATCAGACTGTTCTTCAGGCCAAATCTTACCGCTGGAATAAGAGCAGCCTGTCCACATCCATGACCATTTTAATATTACATTTTTTATTTTTTTATTTTTTATTTTTAAGTTTTCCTGTTTTAAGACCAAAACTATTAACTCTTTCTGTCCTAATTTTTTTCAAATATAAAAGTGACGCAATTTGAAGTGTGCAAAGACACATGCCGCAGATCCTCGTGTTCTGTCTGAACCTTGTGAATAGATGTTTCTGTGTGCTGTGTATTTCATATGGTGCCTTGGTTCATAGATCACTTACTGCTTAAAGCTTTAGGATTTACTCAGTCATTCCAGCCAGCCAGGTATTTAAAACTAACCTCATCATTTCGTACTGTTATGCTTCAATCAGTTATTCTTTGTGAAATGTCCTTACAGTCTGGACAGCTCTGCATGAACAACAACAAAAAAAAAAACTGTTATTTTAAATGATGCATTCATTTCTTTATCGTCAGTAATCACTTGATAATGGCCAGGGTGGTGACGGGGCTTATTTCTGGAGCACAGTGGTACAGTGGAGAGAATCTACCTTGGATGGGACACCAGTCCATTGCATGGCATCATGTACAGTACATACATATACACAGACACATGGGGCAATTTAGCATAGCTTATTTGCTAATCCTACTGGCATGTTTTTGGAAGTTGGGAGGAAACCCACAAGGACATGGGGAGAACTGCTACATCACTGTGCTGCCCTAAATAATTACATTTACTATTACTATTACTACTACTACTACTACTACTACTACTACTACTAATAATAATAATAACGCGGTGGTATGATGGTGCAGGATAAATCAGTGAGGATAACCTGCACCAAGAAATTAAACCGACCCCCATTTTAAAGGAAACAGTGGTGTAAAGAAGGCGACCATCCTCTCATTGACTGCACCGCACTCACACAGTGTTTTGCTGCTGTGTACTGTATGTTAAATAGAAAACTGCCTTCAGGACAAAGTTATGTACATTTCGTGTTCAGCGGTGTTGACTGTCATGCACTATACTGTTCCCTTCTGTATGAATGTAAATCCTGTGAGTGTTTTCTTCCTATTGATTGACATGCAGCGCTTTTGCCTGAAAGATCAACATTTGTGTGCATCTTGCGAATGCCTATAAAAATCACTGTTTTCACTACTAGGATGATGAAGATACAGTTTAAGTTTAATCCCAAAAATGTTGATATACTGATTTATTTATTTATTTTTACGGAGCTACATTAACATATTAACATTCGTTTTAGCATTTCTGTTTGAGCCTTGATGGAATTTGTCATTGATAGAATCATATTATGCAAGTATTTATTAATTCAGTTTTTTTTTTTTTTTTTTTTTTTTTTTCCAAAATTTGGAAACTAATGTCATACATATTTTATGGAGAACAAGTGTCTGCTGCTGTAGAGTCGAAATAAAAGATTTCTTTGTCACTTTTCTGTGTCTCATACATCTTGCTAGTCTCAGCAGGATTAATATACTGTACTGTATAAGCATTTTGTGAACCCAAAAGTATCACTTTAAGAGAATATAATAAATATCACACAAGGGGTGTTGTACTGAATATCAGCATGGCTTTGATATCTTCATGTCTATGACCACATCATAGCCATGCTGATATTCAGTACAGCAGCACTCTCTTTCATGTGATACTGTTTTTATACAACAGTTGTATAAACAGGGTTTAGTTTAGTTATCCAGTTATTTTGCTTCTGCCACCACATACCCTTCCTTAACTAGCTTTCAGCTGGAGACTGACAGTGTAATTAACAGAAGCGAAAGTCGTTTTAAATTCTTACTAGTACTTTGTAGCTAAAAGGTGAGGAGAATAAACCATGGAGGTGATACAGTACAGTCCTGATAAACTTGCAAGATTTAGTTTAGATTTTCATTCATTCATTTATTATAATATCAGCTAACGTTGGGGTTCTGGGGTTGGTACCAAATGGCTTTAAATGGAAAGTTAGCTCACTAGGATGTGATCCCTTGTTCCACACGCCAAGAGATGCCTGGTTTTTGTATGTGTGTTTTGGCAGGCAGCTGCTCTCCCTGCTTTCTAGTCCTGCATACTCTTACCCATGCTAATGACAGGAAAAAGGAGTGATTAACCTACTGTATACCGGAGATTCATATTTTTCCATTAAGAGAATGACATGAGCTTTGTTTACTATGAAAAAGGTGTATTTTATTCAATAATATGGAAAAATAATCACACAATAAAAAATCTCGTGTAAAATAAGATTAGGGAATAAGACAAATATGAATAATAAAAATTTAGATTTTTATACACATTTAAAAGATGAATAAAATTATGAAATTCACAAGAACAAGTAAAAGACCCAATATAAACACAATAATACTAAATAGGTTATTTTAACAGGAGTAAGCTAGATACAGTAATCAGGTGAGTAGGCAACATTCACGCTATGACACATCCACGATGAATACTGCACATTCGTTCACTGATTATCCATTATATTTGTGGACATGAGAGAGAGACTGACTCATAGTGTGATATCTACGTTTACATCTGTGGCAATAAATACAAAATGGCATTTTTGTACTGTTAAAGAAAGTGAATTCATTTAGCATTTTGGTGGTAACCAGAACTTCCTACAAAAAGGAATTTTAGTTTAATTGTTCGCTTCAGTCATTCGTTCCCTCCTTCATCTCCAGTAAGTGCTGTATTCTGAATGGGACAGTGGTGGAAAAATTCACCCACCAAGAACTGCCTGTCCATCACACGGTGTTATTGTTTCTTGAAACCAATTACTTGCTAAATTTTAAATCCTTCACCCTACGTATCAAATCTGTCATGTAAGACAATTTAATGGAAGGACAGATTTAAAAATTCCATTTAAACAATAGGCATCAGGAAATACCTCACTGATTAATATCTACTGTATATAATGCGTATGGATTAAATCTGTCACAGTTACAATTTGGTATGTTTCATTTGCATCTTTCATTCAGATCGAACGAAATGGGCACCAATAATGGCTAATGGCAATGTTAGCCCACCAATCTGGAGAGAAAAAGTAATGGCACACTGTAATGTATGCGTAGCTACAGTATATTTATAAATAAGCTTCTACAGTAGTGTATTTTCAATGTTTAAAATAAACATGGGCATTTTTTTCAAATTATTATTCAGTTGACGCTGTCCTGGTAATGGAATTTTAAAAGTACAAATCGCTCACAGAAACAACTTGAAAACAAATGGCTTTCCACACATTTTCTGAACTGTTGTTCGGTCTCTGTTTTTTTTTTCTTTTGTATAAAAATATAAAAAATGCTTTCAAACGCCATGTTCTAAGTTCAGATACAAATGTGGAAAAAGCGCTCTTCTACTTTGCAGGGGCAAATATGTGATGTAGGACAAAGGGGACTGTACAGATAGAAAAGGTTCAATTGTTCCCCTATGGAACATCCCCACGTTTATGAGATTGTGTGCTCACCCACACAGACATAAAAAGTAGCAAACAATATAGGTTTTATGGAAGTGAGGCCTTCACCTCTTCTGCTTTTTTTTTTTTTTTTTTAAGTACATCTTGAGTACCAAGCATGAAAAAGCATCTCAAAATTGTTGTTTTGTTTTTTCTTCTTTTTTTTCCAGTAACACTTTATATAAAGCCTGAATGTACTGTATAAAGCTTTATGACTGTACTTTGTTTTTTCTAATTTTGGTAAAAGTAATGCTTCGTAATGACATTTAAACAGCATCAATATGATTAATATGCCTATGTACATGGTGTGTAGCAGCTTTAAAGTTGTAATATAAATAAAAGAAATCATTACATCATTTTCTCCTTAACAGATATTCAAAGTGCGTTATATACACCAATCAGCCATGACACTAGGTGAACTGAACATCAGTGATCACCAGCTATATACCAGTAAACTGGTGACCAGGATGATGTGCACCCACGGCTCACCCATGCCAACAGGGACCAAAAGCCAACCTGTCCAGGCCGATCCCATAGAAAAGCCAATTCAGCAGAGAATGCTGAAAAAAAGTCAATGCTGGCTATGATAGAAATGCACCGGAACACCCAGTGCACCACAGCCTGCTGTACACGGCTCCCAGGAGGCAAAAAGCCCAAGGCCTCCCACCCAGCGTCCAAACTCCCCAGATCCCACTCAGGTTAAACATCCATGGGATGTAGCAGACAAACAAGTCCAATCTACAGAGGCTCCACTCATCACACCACATCACATGCCAGAATCCCGTGCGGAGCCACGCCCCAAGCCCAAAACCAAGGTGCTTTTAATGTTAAGAATGGTTTTAATGTTACAGCTGATCAGTGTACACAGCACACAGTTATTCAAGGCAGTAATTCTCTGAACCACAGTGCATTATGATACACATGAATTATGTCATTTATATTACAACTTCTTCAAGTCACTAATAAAGTATATAATTCATTTCTTTAAAGCTTTATGAGGTATTGTAGTGAGTTATACATTTTTTAATGCACTGGTACCAAAATTGCAAAAAGTGCAGTCATAAAGGTTTATGAATATCAGGCTTACAGGATTTCTCTGCCTTTTGTCTTCCGGAACAAAACGAAACTAAGCTGCTGCTCACACACATGTGCAGTGTCGTCTCAAAAGTTCGTTGTAATTCAGTGTTTGCAGTCCCAGACGATGAGTACTGCTCAGCTGTATTCGATTCTTTTTTTTCTTCTTCTTTTTTTTTTGCTCAACACTACACAAATCCCTTCACAAAAGGGCAGTGCAAATGCTCTTATTAATGCATTCATATAGCTGGAATAAGCTGGTCTTCAGATGAAATTTGGACCAAATCTATCACACTTGGTCTAAATACCAAGAAAGCCACCAATAGAAGTTTTTATAAAATGCAATTTTTGCAATAGCTGCCAGTTATTGATATACTGCTAAGACAAAATGACTATAAATTATGCAGACTTTCATCAGCATTTTATGGGCTACCAACAACAGTGGAATGAGTCGCTCTTTTGCTACAAGCAAAAATCTAACCGTCGAATATTTCAGATCTGATGACATTCAGCTACTCTTGCAGGTATGGCACCAATGAGGCATTGCACTTTAGAGCATACACTTTACACACATACACTGTCCTTCATATTATCCAATGGCACAGACTGGGTTAATTGAGGCTGGAGACGTTTCCCAACATCCTCTGGTGCCATCTGGAGATTCCCGAAGGAAAAAAAGTCGGGTCGGGTCCCCTTTACATGGACAAACCTATTGCTTCTTCTCAGCTATCCCGCTTGTTACAGTAGGGCAGGTATCAACTTCAGGAAACAATCCTTGTTTCTGTTGACGATTCTTTTGTGTGTATATTTACATATGATGGGAAAAGAAGAAGAGAGGAGAGAATATAGTGTATAGAAGTAATGACCGTGTCCCTCCAGCCTTTTAATATGTTCTCTTTGTATTTTATATTTAATCTTGGTTTGGCACTATAGTAATGGCACAGGATGAAGACAAGTTGTGTGTGTATGTGTGAGTAGGTATGTATGTGTGTGCATGTGTGTGTGTGAGAGAGAGAGAATGAGAGAATGAGATAGCTACACTAATCTGTGACTCTAACATTTGATTAACCACCATTTAAAGTCCTCAGTAAAGTACAGTATGTATGTGTGTGGGTGTGTGTGTGTGTGTATCACTGTCCTGGTACACTCTCATACATGTGTCTGCATCCTCTGGGTGTGTCTCTGAGAGTATTCTGTAGGTGGAGACGAATAGGAGAAGCGCGTCGAGCTCCCATACTTTCCCAGTCCAGCATCTGGCCCGACCCCTTGACTCGGCCCCACTCCCTGTCCTGTCGGGTACATCTCATACGCTGGTCCTTCCTCAAGCGGCGGAGCAAAACCAAGCCTGTACTGAGCGTATTGTGCCGTGGGTTGGTATCCATACGTGTCGTAAGTGAGCGGGTTGGTCGATTCCAGCAGACCACATTCTCTGGAATAATCCGTGGTCTGAAGTGCTGCTTTCGGTGGACCCTGGCTTTGTTTGGTCCTGGCGATAGTGCTGAAGTGGGCGTAGGTGTTGTGAGTAATCCGGGATGGTGGGCGCGGTTCATAGCGGCCGATGGGAGCGGGATTAATACCCGGTGCTGGGCCTGCTGCAGAGGTGGAGGCTGCGGCCGGATTTTGTGGGCGGAATTCCTGGTAGCGTGCCGTGGCGCGCCCTTCTTCATGGGTCGTCGCTCGTACGTTGTAATAGCCGTTTGTTGGATCCTGAAAGAGCATGAGGGTGCAACATTATTGCATAGTGCATATGGATTACAATTAATTTTGTTGTAGGCTTTAGGGAAAAAAAACTATTTGTTCTCAGTGATTCGATCAATTTCCCATGCGCTTTTCCTGGACAGCTACCCAAAAATATACTTTTGGGGAAAAAAACCTTATCATGCTCTTCAGTTTGTCCCCCTGGAGGACGTATGTAAACCCCTACAACAAATGGCTTCTTATATCACAAAGTGTCGAAGTAGAAAAGCTTTAGGAAACAAATACTCCTTAAAAATATTTGTTGTGGAACATTTATTTTTTTCCTGGCCTGACGTAAATTTTAAATGTAATTTTTCTAATTTTTTTTTAAATGCACAAAAAAAAAAGAAAGAAAAAAAAAAGAACTGGAACCTCATAATCATACTTAACTGCTTGCTTACATGCAATTTGACATCCTGCAGTCACTCCCAAGTTTTCTTAGCTTCAAAATGAACCCACACATTTTGAACAGTTTTATTTTTTAATACGGTTATCACTTAAGTAATGACTTGACTAACAAGACTAACGCTAGCAATATATAATAACTAATAATTGTTGTGACGATATCCATAATGCACCTATGAGACAATCCTTATCTTAACATGTATAATACAATATAGCATTACAATGCATGTTAAATATTTTTATCCTAAAATCAGATAAAGCTGCCTATTGGATATAAAGTATAATGCGGAGGTCAGGTGTAGCTCAGTGGTTAAGGAATTAGACTACGATTCGGTAGTTCAAATCCCACGACGAGTAAGTTGTCCCTGTTGGGCCCTTGAGTAAGGCCCTTAACCCTCAACTGCTCAGATGTATAATAAGATAAGAATATAAGTCACTCTGGATAAGGGCATCTGCCAAATGCCTAAATGTAAATAATGCTGCTGATAAGCCTAGATGCACTGAAATGTTAACATCTAATGTTTGATTTGAGCTGGACCTGTCTTTGTAAGATGGAAGATCTCCAGGACTAGAGACATTCCAATGAGATTACCATTACGTACACTCCCCTCCAAAAGTATTGGAACGGCAGGGTCAGTTTCTTTTGTTTTTGCTACATACCGGAGATGTCCGAGTTTGAGATCAGAAGATTAGAATGTCGACATTCGTTTTCTGATAACTTGCGTTACGAGTACTCGCTCCTCACCTTCAGCTCGTACTCCTCTTTGGTCTCCAGTGTTTCACTGCGTGTCTCCTGCTTCAGTTCTGTGTCCTCTTTGAAAGGCTGAGTGGAGGGAGAGAGGGAGACAGAGGGAAGAAACTAAACCATCAAAACACCACAAAACAAACACACACAAAGGAAAGAGGAGAGGGAGAGAAAGAGGGAGGGAAGAGGAAAACACCACATCAGGTTGATCAGCAGAAGAAAAGGAAAGGAAGAAAAAGTGCTATGGAGAAATGGACTGCAAATGGATTATGGATGCAACACAGATTTTTTTTTTTTTTTAGCAATATTTATTATTTAAAACTATCCAGTATGTCTTTTCGTCTCATTTATTAAACTTATATTTAGTAGAGTAGACAAGATCTGAGATGAAGTAATCACCTTTTTTAATCTTACCTTTTATTTTACTTTCTAGTTCTAGTTTCCCTGGTTTCCTGTTATTTTTTCTTGGTTTTAGCCTGTTTATGTGATGTATGCAGAAAATAATGTTTTTCTGTAAAATCCTAAAATGAACAGACATGTTGGCTATTTTAACCATTATACAACCTCAATTATCTAGATAAGGCTTCAAATTAAGTTGCATATCTGTAGATACAAGGCTACGTTTGTTTTGTTACATCTCACCCCTACTTGTAATTCTGGATTAATTAAAGACTATATGAGCTATAAGACTATAAGTGTACTATATGAGTACACTTTAGTCGGTCCCGCATTCAAAATTGTCGGGTCAAAAGCACTCTTTCACTCACTCATTCTCTATACTGTAGTTCTTATCCTGTTTATGGTCATGGGAGGCCTGAAGTCTATCCCAGGGGACTCAGGGCACGGAGCAGGGTACACCCGGATGGGATACCAATCAATCATTCACACACTGTGGGCACTGTGCCAGTTTGCCCACTCTGCATATGTCTTTGGGCGATGGAAAGCCTCCGAGACAACGCAAACCCATTCACACAAACCCGACGGCAGGACTTGAAACCTCAATCCTGGAGGTAGGAGGCAACAGAGGTAACCACCAGATCAAAAACAATATTTTCGAATGTATATACTTACCCATATATAGTGCCTTCCTGATTTTTTTTTATTTTAATTTTAATATTACAGGAAGATAACCTGAGTTAATACAAAATGCAGTGTTTCGGAACTCCAGCAAACCATAGTGAGACCCATTGTCCCCAAATGGAGAAACCCTGGAACAGTGGTGAAACTTCCCAGGACTGGCCGGCACAAAAATTACTCCAAGAGCACAACGACGACTTATCCAGGGGCTCATAAAAGAATATAAAAAACTGCAGTCATCACTCGCCTGAGTTAAGGTCAGTGTTTATGATTCAACAATGAGAAAGAGACTGGGGAAAAATGGCATCCATGGAAGAGTTCCTAGGTGAAAGCCACTGCTGGCTGAAAAGAACACAAAGACTCGACTCACATTTGCTAAAAAACATCTTAATTGTCTTAAAAGACTTTTGGGGAAATATTCTAGGGACTGATTAGACAAAAGTTAAGCTTTTTGGTAGGTGTGCGTCCCGTTACCTCCCATTGGCATCTGGGCCAAGATTCCTCCAACCGATGTGAAAGACTTATTGCCAGTTATCGCAAATATTTGATTGCAGTTGTTGCCACAAAGGGTGGCACAGCCAGATATTAGGTATAGGGGCAATTACTTTTTCACATAGAGCCAGGCAGATTTGGACGTTTTTTTTCTCTTAATAAATTATTTAAAAACTGCATTTTGTATTCACTTGGGTAATCTTTGTGTAATATAAAAATTTGTCTCATGATATGAATCATTTAAGTGTGACAATTATGCAAAAAAAAAAAATTATCAGAACCTTTTCACGGCACTGTAATTATGGTTCTACATTACCATGCCATAAAACTATTACAACTATTTTTATCGGCTTCTCAGCTAGTTGAGGCTGGATACTGCAGTTAGAGTACGATACTTCTCTATTTGTTTCTCCTGTCTGAAACGATATTAAAGGTGACTGAGATATTTTTTTGTGAGACAGTGAGATCTACCCTGCGTTCCGACACTGTCGTTCCACCATCCTGGCTGACATCAAATATTATTTGATAGCAAATGGTGTGTTTGTTAAGCAGAGCATTAGAGGCTGAAGAGTACTGAAGGCAACACAACACAAAGGCAAAGTTCATATACAGGAGCTGATGATGGTCTGTTGACAACGGAACTGGAACGCAGCGTTTTGGTTCTGTTTCTACCACACTCACAGAGTACAGTGACATTACCATGCGAGATGCTGTAGAGACACTTGCTGTGTCTTCCTCTAGGCTTGGTGTCTCCTTGTTGACTGTCTCCACTTTAATATCAGGCTTCAGTGCAACACCTCGACGACCTACAAACCAAACCAAAACAGAGAAACAGATTAAAAGGTCTTACTTACTGCTTTGTAATAATAATAATAATAATAATAATAAA
>JAQMYL010000018.1:11551573-11564312 GCA_030014365.1 Clarias pachynema
CTTTGTCTTTCGGCTAATCCCTTTTCAGGGATTCCACCTAACCCGATCCTCTGCTTCCTCTTCTCCTGCTTCTTCTATCATCATAATTCTTTTTAAAGTTAAAGCTCAGGTTAATTTGTTTTATTGTTATATTTTGTATTCATTATTTTTAGATGAATATTTTTGGGTTTTGGAACAAATCATTTGAGTTTCCATAAGTTCTTATGGGGAAATTCACTTTTATATATGAGTGCTTTGCTATATAAGCACACTTCTGGAATGAATTATGCTTGCAATCTAAGGTTTAACTGTTTAAATTAACAATTTCCAAAAACTGTTTTAGATAGAAGTGTTTCAGTAATGCTAGTCCCTTTTAATTAGTTCTTACAATAGAAATAGAATGGCATTATGAGAACTGTGTCAAGTTTTATCTACATATAATGTGTCTTGCAGCCGGCACTAGAATAAGAGTCTTGCTTTTATAGTAAATTAATCAACCACCTGACCAAGTATAATCACCATCCAAAGTAACACGGTGCAAAAGTAAACGTAATACATCAGACCAGGTCACCTTCATCCATTGCTCAGGGGTCCAGTTCGGATGCTCATGTACCCATTGAAGGCGGATAATGAGCATTGAGTGCCCAGGACCCTGTCGCCAGTTCACCCATTGTCCTTCCTTGGACTACTTTTATTAGGCACTACCACTGCTGCAATACTGGAAACACTACACGAGCCCTGTTGTTTGGAACAGGTGTTGAACCGATACAATTTGTCCCCCATCAAAGACACTCGGATCCTTATGGTTTCCCATTTTTCCTGCTTTCACCATGTCACCATAGAGAACTTCACTTGCTGCTAACTACAACACCACATTGCTGCCCTGGTCAAATACAGTTGTTGTTGTTTTTTACATTTTTTTTTTTTTTTTTTACAACTAATGAATAACAGTTTCATTATTAATAAATATTTATTAAAACTTCCAATACATGTCATACAATGTACCCTATGTACATTTAACAGATGTATCTAAACAACATTACACATAATCTGCTTACAATTCCATCCTGCATCCTGTAAGCCTTAAATTTACTTTTACACACATTTCATAGTGAACTAGACAAATGAAGTTTCAAAATGTCATAAATCACATTCAGTGTTTTCATAAAACGGAGAGTGAATGGACACATGTTCAGAGGTCTAAATGCATAGCTATGAGATGTTCCTGGATGAATTCCACATGTTGTACTCACGGACTTTTCGTTGGCGGTAGAGGTAGAAGGCCAGGGTAAGCAAGAAGAGAAGAAGCAGGATGGAGGAGCCGACTGTCCCACCAGCTATTATTCCCACAGGGACAATATCTGAGCAAAAGAAGACATTAAAAAGATTTACAGTACAAGTGCTTCCATATCATGTCTCTACATGGCTTGATTATTGGTTAGAAGTCATAAAAAGATAATCAACCTATGATCATCAACTGTCTGAAGTACAGCTACATATAAGTATACAGTATATATAAACATTTTTTTTAATGAAATAGCATGTGCATTCCTTCTTCAAATATACTGCATACATTCAGAGAAAAATATATTATAACCATTAACAAAAAAATCTTTTGACTGCTTAAGACTCCTGGTGGTTACTGAGAAATTGAAGTAGATTTTAAGCAGGTTTTTAATGTTTTTAAAAAAATTTTTTATATATGCTGGAATTTTAATGTCCCCGCTGATCCAAATAGCAGCGCCGTCTCACCTGTCTCCGCCAGTGTGATGATCATGGTTCCTGGTCCGAATGAGTTCCAGGCTGTGCAGTTGTATGTTGATTGAAAGTCTGACTCTATCACGTTATTGATGGTGAGGGTGGAGAGCACAGCGCCCCCTTCTGATGCTGGCTTGCTCTGCTCTACTGTGTATCGCTCTGACAGAGTGCCTCTGTCTTTCTCCCACACATTCTCCTTCCAGGCCCATACCTGCAAAAGGAAACACACTCACATGACCTACCACAATGTAGCCTATAAGAAGCCGCCTAGTACATCATATTTCTCCTCTGGACATGCAGATGAAACAGTAACATGTGGTCTTCCAGGTAGTTATACAGTAGAGTCAGGATTTTATATGCACAATAGCAGATGTGAATGCCTTACAATATTCGTTTATATCCGTGGGAATGGATCTTATAGGTCTTATTTGACATGCATACTATAATTTAAGCTACATTCCATGTCTGTTGATGATAAGTATATTTATTCAAAATGTTCTTTACAAATATCACATTTTACCAATTAAGGGAAAGCATTAGGCATTAAACATTATGTCCATCCTACTCTATGCGTTACTTAGCTTGCAAAATGTACCATTTTTACCATGTCTGCCTTTGCATCGCAACTATTTTAAAATTTATTTTAAAAAGTCTAAACAAAAGAAAATATATATTTATATAAATTTATTAATGTTCAAAGAATTATGTCGCAGAGAAACATGACATCATTTGGAGAAAAAAAATTCATTTTTGAGTTGCAGGAGGAAGTTCTCTTAGTAACATAGATGAACCATCCACTACCTTATTTTAATGTTTACGCAACATATGTTACTCGAACCATAATTTGTTCTATTAAGAAAGAACGTTGTTTTTGTCCTTTTTTACTGATGTGAAATGTACCCCAAATTATAGAATTACTCATACCTAAGTTAAGCTTTGCTGTTCTGCAAGGATTTATCTAAGGTACACTGCTTATGCATGCTACCTGTAATTATTCATAAACATTGCCTAAGCCAGCTACAAAAAAACATAAAAAACACATTTGTTATTGAGGCTAATAAAGACAAAAAGACAGAAAGAAAAAGCCTCTGCAGGCAGTGTTGCAGTCAGGTCCTGAAAATGGCTGTGGTTCCGGAATGCACACTTTTGTTAACCTTTTGAATTAAAGCTGAGAATTAAAGTCTTGGCTTTGCTCACATCTTGAGTATTGCAAGAGTATTCAAACTATACATGGTACAGAAGGCAAATGGCGAAAAAAGTAATTTGTTCCAAAATGTATGGTCCCTGACTGTTTGAGACAGCTGACCTGATACCTGAATGTCCTGAATACACAGGTTGTCCCATAAATGGATTTACTTTCCCCATGATGGCACAGACATATTCCAGGGTGACAATGTCTGGGTTCATTGGGCTTAAATTGTGAAAGATTGTGAAATGTTCTGGGAGCATGCAGAATCATTTTCACACACGAACTGGCCACCTGAACCCCACCGACAGTCTTTGAGATTTTGCAGTGCTTCAACGCTCACGTCATCAAGTACAAACTTTCATCAGAAAATGAATGCAACACTTGATGGGAATAAATGTTGTTAAGTTGCAAAAGTTTTTCCGAGTATTTACACACACAATCCATGCCATAATCAAAGCTAAAAGTGGTAAACATCTTTCAATCACAGATGATATCCTTGATAAAGGACAGATGACGGGGATAAAAGAACAAAAAAATATGCACGTCCTCTTTTCATCTCCGTTCATCCTTCATTTTGTCCAGACCTTAACCCTAAGACCTAATATTTCATATTTTATATTTCGTAAGTAGCGTGTGCAGTAAGAGTTGCCCTGTAATGTCATGTCTCATTATCTGCACCCATTAACACTGAGAGGTGGAAGTGAGAGAAAAATCCAGGTGGGAGAAAAAAAAATAAGAGGATAGAGCGAAGAGGAGGAGGAGAAGGAGGGAGAGAGATACAAGGAGAAGGGAGGCGGCAACAGGGAGACACGGCTAAAGTGCTGAGATTGTTAAAAGCACTCATTTGTCTTGTCCTGCCGTCTGCTTCTCATGAGCCACACTAAAGAGTACATGACTTTGTCTTTAACAAAGTGCTGGTGATGGGCTTGTTATTAAAGTGGCAGTGTTATCTTCAGCAGGGTCGGGACAGACACAAAAATGCAATCTTCTTCCGGAAAACCTCTTTGCTGGACTTTTTTTTTTAAAGGACTGCACATATCGCTCTATAGAAATTATATATATACAGTACTGTACACGCACACAGACACTACCAGTCAAAAGTTGGGACACACTCCCTAATGCATTACAGTACATTCACATTGAAAAACAACGCAATAATCTTCTGTTAATATATTTAAATAATAATGGTCTTGCTTTCCTGGGATGGTCTTCCTGAGAGACAGTTTCATCATGGTGCCTGATGGGTTTTGCAAATACAATTACAGACAATACTGTTCATGCAAGAACTATTCCAGAAAGGCTGACCTCATGGTTTTGAAATCTATTTTTCCTACAGTATATTTAATCTATAGAAATTGTTCTAGAATGTATAAATAAAATAAATCCAAACTTGTGTCTAAACTTTTGCCTTTTGCTGTGTGTGTGTGTGTGTGTGTGTGTGTGTGTGTGTGTGTGTGTGTGTATATACAGTATATAAAACATGGAACTCACATGAAAACAACAAATAGCTTGGAACAGTTTATTGACTTTTGTACTTGGACTTTTCCTACATTTACAGATAATCCTTCCCTTCTGTTGCACTGGTGCTTTTCAGCTTAATAAAACAGTGCAAAATATTTAGGCGATAAAATGCTTTATAAAAAAAATACATGCTCTGAAATGCCTTTTAAAATAAAAGCTGGAAATCTGAGTTTTAGCATGTATCTTTTATCAAAAAAAAAAAATCCATGTAGTGTTTATTAGAAATGTATTTCTATAAAAGCACAATTTTGTTACAACAGGCATCCAAATATATTTTATATGCATGCACACAAATACATATAAACAGCAGGATAAAATGAATTCAGCAGGATAAATAAGGGAATACATTCCGTCTGATACTAGCGTTAGTACACATCGTTGACGGATAATGAGTTTTTAGAAATAGTTAAAGCTAAAAATAAGCTGTTCAGCTTTAATGTAATCAGTGATATTATTATTATTTCAGGTTGAAGCCCACGTACATGTCTGTCTGCCTTTTTTACAGCAGAACTCTCTTCCTAAATGATTTATACAAAGAAATAAAAAAAAAATTGTAAGGTTGAGTATCTTGCAATTCTTTCACACCTTCTTTACACCTCTACGCCTTCTTTACGCTAAGTTGTACTTCATTTCATCATCAACACTCCCTGTTTAAAGTAGATTATTACATGTATTTTACATGCCCTCACCTTGGACTTCTGCGGGTATGTTTGCTTTAACAACCCGTATTTAATGTCATAGTGACACTTACACATTACTGCTTTTTATTAGCGCCACGGTTTTAGAACATACAACAAACTGCTTTTAAACTTCCCGCAGGAAGAATAAACATACCGTGATCTGTCCATTCATCTTGCAAGGTTCAGTTTTCATAGTGTATTTGATTATTTTGGAGTAATCCATGCTGTGTCACTCGTTCGTTTGAGTTTTGTGAGCATTTGGGCGCCTTATAAATGCATTACGGTTGTTTCTGTGTCTTCTGCATACTCTGAGTATTTATGGTAAACTATTGTGTTGATTAGCTCTGTTGAGTAGCGCATATACTGTAGCCACGCCCATCTTAGGGTAATATATTCGTCCAAAAAAAACGCTGGCTGCTGTGATGTAATCAGGCACAAAACTGGTCATAATGTCCCTTCTACTCAACATTTTGATTTCATTTATGGCACAGATTAACTTCAGGCAAATGCCAAAGTTTCATTTCATTGTGACAAACTCCGCTGGACAGACATACAGTACAGACATACAGACAGAAATGTTTATGAGACTGGTTTATGGTCCTCCAATGTATGAAGCATAAAGCTGCTATTGAAAGCACGAGTTCTGACCAAACACCCAACCTTTCCCTTATTTATACAGATAAAACGATCTTTTTCACCATACCTGAAAAGCTCAAATATTTAGTTCTATTTTTGCTCTCCATGAAGCCACAGCTGTATAGAGCATTACATGTTGCCAGGCAACACACAGACTGTAAGCCCAAAGTAAATGAAGTAACAGCTATTGCTAGAAATCTGTGTACTGTAGCAATCACAAAAATTGAGTCCCAGTGCTGTTATACTAAATATCACCACTCTTGATACAACACATGAACAATTAAATTAGTGGATCAGAAGTAACTGTTGTAAAGGGTTGTAAAGGTTTAAAATGTATCTGGTGATTCTCCTGGGGACACTGTGTGTGAGACATGAATACAGACTCAGTCACAGGTCTGATCACTTCATATATTTAATAAAAACACCCACAGTTAATGTGCGTGTGTGTAGGTGTGTATGTGTGTGGGTGTGTGTGTGAACTCACAATTTTGTCAGGAGGAGGTGTGCTCGCAATGTAGCATTTGATCTCACCCTTCTCACCTCTTACAGCATACTGAACTGGTTCGCTTGAAATAATTGGTGGACCTGTCCAATATTCAGAAATAAAAATGTAAAATAATATTATTAATACAAAGACATAGCGAAGTTACTTCTATGTTACACATTAAATTAACTATTTTTAGTTACCTATGTCAGGTAGAACAAAAGTCATCATCCATTTTACAGTATAAAGGGTAAATTTGACCACCACTACAATATGGGAATGATGTCACAAAAATGTAGAATTCTCAAAATAAGCATATTATTATGATTATTATTATTTGGACATAGAAACAATTAAAAACAACAATAAAAACACATGCTCATGTATATCTGTGCTATTTCTTTGCCTATGTGACTAAGTTTTTGCTCAGTCATCTTTGGGTAGTTGGTTAAAATGTACAAAAAATTTCATAATACTGAGCCCTATATGGTATATGTTTATCAAAAAATAACAAAACATTATGGCTGAATGCTCTGAGCTAAAAGACCAACACATTAAGTAGACGTACATCCTTCAGAGGCTGCACGAAAAGACTTGCTACATGGAAGACATGTCACATCACATTTATATAACAGCAACAATCCCAGAATCACTTGGAAAATGTAAGGAAATGACATGGACTGCAGAAAAGTATACATTCATTTAATCATGTTGGGCCTGGATCACTACTGGCACTATTGGCACTATGTAGCCCTACAGTAGGTAGAGATTCAGGCTGGATGTGCCGCCTGTCCATTATAGGGTTAGAGTAGAAGTTTATTTGTTTGTTTGTCATAACTTTTAAAAGGTGTGAAAGGCTAATGTAATTGCACATGGAAAATATTCCAAAAATGTAAAAACATTAAGCACTGTGCCATGGTCTCACTCACTTACTCACTCATTGTCTATACTGCTTAATTCTGTATACCGGGTCGTGTGGGGCCTGGAGCCTATCCCAGGAAACTTAGGGCACGAGGCGGGGTCCATCTAGGACAGGGTGCTAATCCATTGCAGGGAACCCACACATACACACATATTGTACACACACTCATTCGCACACTATGGGCAATTTGAAGCTGTGGGAGGAAACTGAAATACCTGGAGAAAACTCACCAAGCACGGAGAGAACATGCAAACTCCATGCACACAGAGGTGGGAATCAAACCTGGCCGGGAATTGAACCTGGACCCTGGATGTGCAAGGCGACAGTGCTAACCAACATGCCATTGTGCATGGCCTTTTTAAGATATTAAAAGTTATTATTATTCAAACCTATTCTATTTTATTCTATGTATTATTACGCTAATTTCATTATAAAATTTTAAATAATGATCTAATCTCATTTCTTCACAGCGCCTGACACGTCCCTAATCATGCTTATGTAAGAATTTTCTGGTTTTAATTTTGTTTTTTGCAATCACTCCTGCTTGGCTACTTGGATATGAGCACGAATAAATGTGTGCGTCTGTGTGTGTATGTGTGTGTGTTGTACTAACCATTGACTGTGAGTGTGACCTCTGTCTCTCCAACCCCAATCCTGGGTACGATGGCTTTACACACATACTGTCCTGCATCAGCCTGACTCACTGACTTCAAATACAACTGATTATTATTACTGAGAACCTGCCAGAGAAAAACAACAACGCAATAAGAGAAATGTGAGGACTCAGCAATATAGGAATATACAGCACAGATTCTGTAATGCTGTAGTAAATCCTTCTCTTCAGGTCAAGCATTTATACCTTAACATAATTGTTTACAAAAACTGAAACAATATTTAAAATTGTGTTTTTTGGAGACAGTATATGTGAGATACTTAATTTTTGTATTTATTTATTTATTTATTCTGTTGTTATGACCATGAAAATAGGAGTTGACATAGGAGGGACATTTAATTTTGTTGTACCCTGTGCAGTGACAATAAAGAATCTATCTATCTATCTATCTATCTATCTATCTATCTATCTGTACAGTGTTACATTTGCTCAGTCGTCCTTGTTCAATTCAATTTAAATGTATTTATATTTATATTGAGAGAATCATATCATCATAATTTCCCAGCATGTTATGTACATAACCCTAAAAGTCTGAACCAAAAGTAAATGAACAAGTTATGATATAAGCCCTGTTAATAATACTTGTTTTTAAGTAATGGATATCTGTTCACTTCTCAGCAGGTAAAACACACATTTATATCATTTATTTTTCTCCCTTTCTATCATTTTTCATGATTTAAGCACAGGTTAACTTGTAAAAGTAAAAAATTTATAAATTAAAAAACTTTTGGTAATAATAACCTTTCTGTTTCACTTCTTTGGTCGTCATACAAATAGACAACCGCTAAAGACTAATGAGAATTACAGATACTGTACAGATGTTGTTAGCGTTCTTGTGTGTGTGTGTGTGTGTGTTATTTTTTCCAATAACATAACTATGGTGACATTTCTTAAACCTCCCCTGGTAACTTTGTAGAATGTTGTGTTTGTTGTATAATATATAGTATAATATATAGAGGTATAGTATAATAGTGTTTAAGTACCATACTGGAGCCCTTTTTTGTCCAGGTGAGTGTAAGAGGAGGATTTCCTGCCCATTTACAGTTCAGTGTTACATCAGAGTCCACATCCACCGTTACCGGCCTTGGTTCCACTACCAGGATCGGACCAACTGGACAAAGGGGAAGACATTAATATTCTTATGAATGTTTTGTGGATCAGAGTGTGTGACATGGAAGGAGAAGCTGGGTGGATAAGAGAAACAAGACATGCGGAAAATAAATATGCAGTGAAGAAGATGAACAAAATGTTTAATTGGTCATTTATTTATTCATTCATTCATTTATAAATGTATTGAAAATTTGAACACATTAAACTCATCAGCAGATCCATCCAGATGATGGACAAAGTACAAAGTCTTTAAAAAATAGGACAACTCTACGTTTCTACATGTTTTGAGATATAGGATATTAAAAAAAATAATAATAAAAAAAAAAGGCTTAAAAAAAGATCAGTGGGATCTTAATCGAATACCTGGAACCAGAGGTTTGAGTAAAAACTATTATACAGTTGCCGTCATCTTGAACACGAATATCATGGCAATATTATGCTTCTACTGATTTCACTAAACTTATCTTTATCCGGGAAAGAATCACTGTACATCATGTATCTTTATTAGAACAAAACAGTGTAAGTAGCACATTTAATTTATTATCGTTTTCTGATATCCTCATGCCAATTATGCTGATGAGGATTGTATATAAATGTCTAATGCTGTGACATATGTCATACTGTAGGGCCTTAAGATTGTCAGGAAAAACACCATGTGACATCTTTCAAAATGTGATCTATTTGGTCTGTGTTATATTTTTAGGTGAAATTGGTCTTGGTTTTTATGGGTTAAATCTAAATTGACTTGGATAAAGTACATTACAATAGGTATCGGTTTTTATTAAATTTCTGCTCTGCACACAGACCGTGTTTGTCACCGTAACACATAAGTACATACTGTAAGTAATTGGCACCAAATTATACAATGATTCTTCTGTGGAAAAATTCATTCCAAAGTTCAGCTGGGACACATATGAAGCTTCTGCAGCCCTTACAGAGCTTGTGTCATAACATTAAGGCTGTTCGGTGTATATACTCACAAAACATTGTATGAAAATGTGCATATGCTTTGTAACTTTTTCATATGTTAAGTGCACATGTAAAATACATTTTGCCATGAATTGAAAAACATATGCTAGACAGAGTACACTTGACATGCCAATGCTGTACAACTGGATATACGATGTCATGAAAAATTATGATCTCTACCATGACATTTGTGATGTTATTACGTCTTATGATGCAAGAATCTTACAAGTTATTCCAATTTTCTATCTTCCACTTCCTCCACTTAATTTGGTTGTGAACCTTGAAATCATAATTGCACTATTTTAAATAGATTTATTTCAGCCATTTGTATAATAAAGCTGCATTAAGCCAAGTCTGCTATGTCCATGAGAAATAGATAGATCAGAACAGTATGGCTGAATTAACTGAGAAATGGAGACGTGGGAACAACAGATGTAAATGCAAGAGAGATGGATGAACATCTGGATTGATGTTTATAGAGAGAGGTTTCGTACAGTGTACGTCCACCAATATGCTGACGTTGGTGCTGCCCACAGCATTGAACACCTGGCAGGAAACGGGCTCAGTGAAGAACGAGTGATCAGCCGTAGTCACGAACACACTTTCCCTCGCTCCCTCCAGGATTACTCCACCTTTAGCCCACCTATAACACACATTTATTTGACTCACTGTCTCGTTCCCTTTCGTATTACTCCACAATTAGCCACATACAGCTCAATCAAACACACACTTACCTGTAGCCCATGATAGGAGGGTTGGCTGTAGCTTGGCACGTAAATGTTACTCTTTCTCCCTCGAGAACTGAGCGAGGTTCAATAGATAATAAAACTGTGGGAGCATCTAAAAAAAAAAAAAAAACAGAATGAAGGAGAATTACATAAGAATAAGGAAACCTAATGCACTTGAAAGCAAATATGGTGTTATCCCAGTCCTGTACAGACGAGAACAGGAAAAACACTGATCTGTGTAGTGCAAAGTACTTCAGCACACACACACACACACACACACACACACATGCAAAGGAAGACTCACGGTGCACGTTGAGTGTGACACTGGCTCGTTTGCCCAGTGGCACAGCCAGATTGGAGGAGACACAGGTAAAGTTGTGCCCGGTGTCTGTGTCTACTGGCTGAATAGGCAGGAAACTGCGCGTGGTTACTCGCTTCCTGTCAGGTAAAACCTCCTGAAGAAGGAGAGAGAGGGGGGGGGGGGGGGAGTGGTAACAATACAGTTACTTTAACATGTTCGTATTAATAGAGGTAATTATATTGTATTTTGAGTTAATGATTAAGTTTTCAGTCTGTAAAATAATGAAAATAAACCTGCATGTTAAACTATATGTTCCAGAGCGCCACAAAGACTACAAACATGGCAACACCAGACAACCCCATGGGCACAACTGTAATATTCTGCAACAGTTATAATGGTTGCTGTTTTCCTTTAATAATAACTAGATTTGTGACTAGGATTTGTGGAAGGATATTTAAAAGAATTTTTTTTTTTTTTTTTTTTAATCTATGCTTGATTTGACTGGTTACTGGTGAACATGGTAACGTCTTTGTCGAATTTATGAAATTATAAGAAACTAGAAGCTATAGCATATATTATTTTTTCATATTTTTAACTAGAAAATTTTTTATATTAAAATAAATCAGAAAACTTTAGAAAGTTTAGAAAGAAAACTTTAAATCTGTGTGTGTGTGTGTGTGTGTGTGTGTGTGTGTGTGTGTGTGTGTGTGTGTTGTACCCACAGTACTAGGATGAGCTCCTTCCACTATAACACCATCTTTGTACCAGTCTATGGTCGACAGTGGTTTGGCCCCTCGGGACACACATGTAAGGTTGTACGAGATTCCTGCCGTCAACAGAATCTCTGGAGCTCCTTCTATCACCGGATCATCAGGGGGAACTAAAAAGGAGGTTTTAAAAAAAAATAGAAATTACACTTAGTCATCAGATTCTTCACAAATTTGTCACTTCCTCACTATGGCCTAGGCAGATAACTGTATCATATACTGTATAATAAATTCTAATAAAGAAAATACTTTTAGGGTATTTTTATAATAAAAGTAAAAACATTATGGACCAAACATTTTCTACTATATGTAGATCTGAATGACCTGTTGACCAGAACTGAAAGGTGTTTGTTTTTTACGCGTCTCTAACACAAAATTTTAAAATATTTTTTAAATGAATTAACAAAAAAGAAATCAGAATAATTAACAGTCTGTCTCAAACATACTTTATGTTATAACTAACAATTATTACTGTACATTAGTTTAAAAAGATCAGGGATTACAGTCAGACAGGTTCTCTTACACACGTTAGTAACTCGCTGCGCAGTGAGAAAAGCAGAGGTGGACAGTATTTTAGGACGCAGCTATTGATATTTTAACATTTAATAATCATATCATTCCAAAGATACCTTAGAAAAACAGCTATTATCATTGAGGAAGAAGAAGCGTATAACCTGCTTCTTTAAAGATAAATATATTTATTGCATGTTTTCAAAATTATATTCAAAAAACATAATTTGAGTACATTTTGGGTCGAAACTACAAGATGCATTTTTGTTTTTATCTAAAAAATAAACGTCATTCTAACCTAAAAGTACATTTTAGTATTTAATGTTTTTTTTTTTCACACAACAGGTTAACTTGGATGAAACGTATTCCTTAAAATCGATACGATGAACTTAAAAACTCACACACACACACACACATATAGGGTTGGGTACCGAATACCTATAGAACCGGTATGTACCGGACCGAAACAGAACGCGAATTTCGGTGCCTCATTTCGGTGCCACTTAAATGCC
>JAQMYL010000018.1:11575119-11589662 GCA_030014365.1 Clarias pachynema
ATGGTCATGAAAATAAAGAAAACACATTGACAGATAGACGAGAAGGTGTGTCCAAACTTTTGGCCTGTACTGTACATGTGCTGAAGTGGGTCAGAATGGCACCTTTGATAAATAAATAAATAAGTAACCAGATTGGCTGATCTTTGGTTCCCATGGGTGTCACTAGAACTCCTTTACTGGGGCATGTACACCAGCAGTGTTCCCCAGCAAATTCCCAAATTCAAGTTTGAACAAACTTCTATTTTTATCAGTTGTTTCATTTACATTGATAATAACAGAAAAGAATGGATTTTCTTTTCTAATCCGCAATTTTAGCCCAAACTACAAGCTGAGGCGTAGACTGTCCATGTGTTGGTGCCCAATACAAGAAGCATTAATCTACCATAATGGGACTAAAGCAAGTTTTAATAAATGATAATGATGATCGTATTTTGACTCAGACATTATTGAATCCTGTAGATGGACGTCAAAAAATCCTCTGGGTGAGATAAAGACACGGAAACAGAGCAGTAACCAGGGAGAGATGGGAGTGAGAGAAGTAACGCCTGGCTGTAAGGGGTGAAAAACAAGCTAGCTTGCTAACCTACTGTACTTACTAGCAGCTTTAGAAAATGTAAACGCTTGAATAATTATGTGAATTTTTGGGGGCTATAATTAATCAGATTCCAGTTGAGAAAGAATAGTTATGTAATAGTTAGTAAAAGACTATTTTGCTAAAGTGAAAAAAAAAAAAGATCATAGACTTTAAATGAAATGACTCATTCTGGGCTTGATGGGGAATGCTTTGTTTGCTTTAATATACCGTATTTACACTCTCCGGCCACTTTAATAGGAACACCTGAACACAACATTTATGCAGTTATCAAATATGAGCCAATGTGGCGGCAGAAGAATGCATAAAAATCATACAGATACAGGTCAAAAGCTTCAGCTAATGTTCATATCAAACATCAGAATGGGGAAGAAGTGTGATCTCTGTGACTTTAACCATGGCATGGGTTTTGGTCTCTTTAGAGTTTGATTAAGTAAATGTAGGCTACAATTTTCGATTCATAAAATGATAGTGTTAGATAATGATAGTATTATTTGCCCCCAAATTTTTAAAAATACATTTTTGTTATTATGGAATATAGAAGAATGCAGTTATACCGCAGTTTCATCATTAGCAGTAACAGTAATAGTGGGCAAGAAGGAAGGGAAGTTTATATCGAACATTAACATGTTTTATACATGCAATAAACATTAAATAAAAAAAATGTGACTTGAGCTGGAGGCCTGAGCCTCTGTAGAAATTTATGTCAAGCAACGTCCCTATAAATTAATAGTTTCAAGTTTCAAGTCAACACACAGCCAACTTTACAATGAAATGCTTAGGATGAGAAGAGCCAGACAACTTGTATATGTGTACAGTATGTGTGAGTGTGTGTGTGTGTGTGTGTGTGTATTATTGCCCACATTTTGCACATAATATTGTGCATTATTGGTCACATACTGATAAAAATACACATGATTAAGATTGTATTGCACAATGTTGATATATAATTTAAAACAAGGACTTCAGTGCTTGGAGCCTTGTTAGAGCTATACAGTACATTAAAACTGTTTTTGGTGACCAGAAATGATTTTAAAGTATAGCTCTAACAAAGCTCCATACGGAAGTTAATATGGGAGGTAATATGGGAGTTATTTTGAGGTGAGTAATTTTCCCAGCTGCACCGCTGCACTTTGTTTCAGGGTTTCTTTGAGCTGCCAAATCACACTTTAAACCCTGTATATCCCAACTAAAGGTATGGACACACTTTCTTATTCAATGTTTTCAACATTGCATTTTAATATTGACGGCATTGAATTTATGATAGAAATTTGTAGTCAAAAAAATGTGTTAAATAACCCAGAACAAGTTTGATATTTTCAATTCTTCAAAGTAGCTAATGTCTGCTTTGATGACAGCTTTGCACCCATTGGCATTCTCCCAGAGGTAACTCTTGGACTTCCTTTTTTCTGGGACAGTCCTCATGAGAGCCAGTTTCATAATACTGTAGCGTTTGATGGTTTTGACGAATACACTTGGGGATAAATTCAAAGTTCTTCAGATTTTTTTGGATTGACTGACCTTCATTTTTAATAGTAATGTACTGTCTTTTCTCTTAAGTTGACTGAAAGTTTATTGCCATATTATGGACTTGTACAGTAGTTATAGTTATACTAATAGGGTTATTAACTCAGTATCCACCCTCCCTTTGCACAAGACAACTGATGGTCTAAAGTCTAAATTAACTCTTGATAGGGTACAATTGTGAATTGAAAACCATTCCAGTTGACCACCTTGTGAAACTAATGAATGAATGTCATGAGTACGCCAAGCTGTCAAAACTAAGTCAGCTGTCTGACTAAAAAGTACTGTAGTACTGCATTGTCTAAAAATATATTTCCCATTTGCAAAAGAGCAACATGCATGTTATGATTTATTGTTTCAGTGATGTAAAACTGTTATGCATTTCCCTTTCTCTACCCATCCCTGGGCAACTGGAGATTGTGCTAGCTCCAGTAGGCAGAGGCCAATCCTGTGAAGATCTTGAGGCATCCAACCTCCAGCTGGATTTTGCTTCATGATGGTTTGGATCTACACATGCTGCTTCTGACCTTCTAGCGATCCAGACCTCCCTCTGTCCTCTGCACCAGCTGACTCATCCCTGTGCTGAACTGGACTCCATGATAACTAGGACAACTTCTGTTATACTGAACGTCCAGCAGACTAACACATAATGTCGTTATGTAATTTCTGTTATCCATTATCACCCAAATGAGGATGGGTTCCCTGTTAGTTCTGGTTCCTCTCAAGGTTTCTTCCTATTGCCATCTCAGGGAGTTTTTCCTTGCCAACGTCGCCCTCGACTTGACCATCAGGGACAATCTCACAATCTCATTACTATCTTATTTTCGTAGTCATACACACTTCCATACATTTTCTTTTCATTTTGTGAAGCTGCTTTGAGACAATGACCATTGTTAAAAGCGCTATAAAAATAAAATTGAATTGAAAATTTAATTGAATTTTTCAGTAATATACAAGTTACAAGGCTGGAACCAACTTAACTAGGTAAATTTTTTATATGAAAGGGTAAGGGTACAAGTCATAAAATAAATTACAAACACAATTAAATTGATTGATTGATTAATTCAATCACTAATTTACTGACGGGTCTAATATGCAAAATCAATTTAACTCCAACAGTATCAGATCTCAGCGGTCTCAGCTGATAGTCAAGGTTTCATGATTGCTATCAGCTTTGAAAAAGTAAAAGAATGAACGTGCCATGTCAAAACTGAATGATTGCCATTCAATATGTTTGACAATAGGTCTGGCAATAATTTACGTGTTTGCACTCAGGTACAAATAGCACTACAATTCTACTGTTAAGGCCATTTTGAAGCTTCAGCAGAACAGATCATTATTTGTTTTATGTAATAATTGCTATATTAAAATATCTTTAAGTCTCACAGGCAAAATTTCTTCAATGATGTTTCTTCCCCAAGTATTCTGGAAGTGATGTGCATGGGGGTAGTTTTACTTTGCTGCTTGCTAAGACAGCATGTTTTCATCCAGAAAAATGCATTGCAAGTCTGTTTCTGCTGGTTGTTCTGCAGTAAAAGTTACATCAGTATTCATTACTTTCCCCAAGATATGAAACAGCTGAAGATTTGGGAGAAGCAAATACGAAAGAGAAAAAAAAAAGTGCAATATAACACACAGTGAATTGGGTTAAGAACCGTCCAACGCATAATTAAAACTTGAAAGGATATTGCTGACTTATCAACTTTGCAGAAGAAATGTGGTCAGTAAAAAATGAACTGACCATTTTTGAAGATCATTTAAACGCTTGGTAAAACTGCATCATAAAAAAAAAATTACAGTATTACAGTAAATACACAGCTACTGTAAAGTATGCTTAATAGTAAAAAATAAGAGAATAAGAGAACAATGCATCAGAACTCTCAGGATTTGGACTTAATGACTGTGTGTTAAGGCTCACTTGTTAATCTCTTGATATTAAGGCTAATTGGAAGACTTTAAATTTGCTAGCGAACATAAAGATAGGACTTCGGAGAAATAGTCATGTGGTTTGATAAGTCCAGACTGACTACCAGAACGTTCTCAATGACCAGGTTATCCCATCAATCGTTTTTTGTCTTCACTGATGGCACGGGCATATCCTGGCACTCAAACTGAGAAAGAAGACTTCTGGGTGCACAATGAATCATTTTCACAAATGAATTGGCCACCACATTGGGTGCCATAATAATAGATAAAGTGCTGTTGAAATACAAGTGTGCATCTTTTTTGGGGGGTGGATATACTCACCAGTCAGCCGTAGCATTAACACCAACATCAGGTGAATTGAATAACATTAAGTATCAATTATATTCCAGTTAAATAGTGACAGGATTATGGCCACCCATGGTCAATCTACACCAAAGGCCGTCCAGACAGTAAGGTATCATAACACAGAGTGCATTATAACCTGCCACACATGGGGCTTAAGAGGCCAAGAGTTTAAGCCTCTTGACCTGGCCTCCAAATTCCCTAGATCCCAATCTAATTAAGCACCCATGCAATGCCCCGGACATGAGATGAAGCAAGAGTCTTTACAGTGGAAAAGCCCATCATCTCCACGACCAAAAAAGGTGAGGTAGGTCTACAGCTCAACCAAGTTTATGCTAATCGTCTTTTTCAACATTCGCGACCTTTTTCGCAGGCTTCTGCATCGGGACATACGGAGATACGGGCATACCCTCTAGAATAAGGTTTAGGTTGACTGTATTGTTCACATTTTGTTAAGTAATAACCCCTTCATGTCATGCTGCTCTGCTGAGGATGTCCCACAATCCTTCTGCCACACAGAGAAAGCCATTAGAGGTCACAGCGTCCTCAGCCCTGCAGCACCTTCCCGCTCTGTCTTGAATGTTGTTATGCCACCCATCTCCACTTTAAATGCCACTCTTTCTTCCAACTCCACAAGATGCTTTGGGGTCTTTGTTGCATGCATTATGAACCATGTGTTAAGAGGAATTTCGGTTATGGGTGCACATTACCTTACTTATGAGTCACTGCACCCAACTGGATGTCTTTTTGAACCTGAGTCATGCTTAGGTTTAATGAGCCCTGGTATTTATAGCACTCGCTTTTGTCTTTTGCAACTCCGCAGCTCCGTCCCTGTACAAATGTCTCATAGTGTGCTTTCAGTGCCTGGTCATATTTTTGGAGTCATTACCTCATTCCTTCATATGAGTGGATGTGTGTGTGTGTGTCAGTGTAATTATTGAGATCATGGTCAGCGTCATGGGGAATCCGCAAGCAATTCAAGGAACACTGAATATAAAAATGGGGAACAAACAGTCCATTGCAGACTGTCATATAATCAACTCTATTCAGTAGAGGTGGGTGGATAAAATGTATCCAGTGATGCATCATGGTTCTTTTTTAAGACAATTTATGTATTGCTACACTGACGCTGAAATCGATTTTTATATAAATTTCAAATTTATATATTTTTTACATTTGAAGTGGTAAAGTGTTGCCGTTCCTCTATAATTCTTTAGGTGGTGTGCTCTAAACTATTCGCACAGCACAGCATTCTGTATGGTTGTATAATTTTCTCCTCATTTTGCTTAGAAGTGTAACAAAATTAGAAAAAAAGATTGTGAAATTTAAAGAATCATACTTTAATACAAACTGAATCGGCACCTAGGTACTGTGATAATATTACATACAGTATGGTGGTCCCTGGTAATTCCCATCCCTAATATTTAGCATTTAAAATCTATCACATAGTACACTGCATAGATTAACTATATCACCATAAGTACATTAATGTAATATTCCTTAGATAGGCAGAATTCAATATGAGCTACTGTACTCTTATAGAAATATTTTATAATTTCTTATTGATAAAGCCGATGTAGTTTTTAAAACTGAAGACTGTTTTGCCATTTATCTAAATACAATTTCTTTTTTTTTTTTCATTATTTAAAAAGTGGAACGATTCTTGACATTTGTTTCAAGAATGCACCTGTAAATATCAGAAAATTAAGAAGATAAAAATATTTTTATCTCTTTACTTTCCTATTCTCTTTATTAATATGTATAATATTTCTGTGTATGTTTAAAAACAAAATAAAAATCATCTGATTGTAGCAGGTCTCAGTATTAGGCAAATACAACCTCAGACGAACAACCACTCTATCTCTAACTCTTTTTACTATGCAATATATATTAAATAAAAGTAAAAAAGAAGTGAGACAAAAATTGTATACACACTTCAGAAAAAGAAAAACTTTTTATTATTTTTTTAAATTAAAAATATTTAATATTTATATATATACATACACACAGTATATAATAATATTATAATATTGTATATAATAATATTATGATGATAATATAATAAAACTAGTAATAGTATATTCATATAACATACTACTTTCCTTTTCGTGAAGCGTGTTTACATTTTTTAGCTGACTCAGTATATATATAAAAAAAAAAAAGTGGCAACAGGACGCCCACAAGCACCACATGACACTAGTAAATGTAAGATACTTTATATAGTTCATTATATAATATACATTTAGTTACGGGTGATTATATATACTGTAGATATTCTTGTGATTATTGTTCTTCTCATCTGGAATTTCCTTTGGGATCACCTATAAGGGTGAGTCAAAAATTATCCGCACTCCAGTTATACTGAATTATACTTGTGCTGGCCACACTGTCTTATCAGCGCTTTCCGCTCAAGGCTACTATCCACCCAGTCATTGCTGTGCAGGTGTGACTGTGTTACATCAGTTCATTTGTAACTGTGATGCAAGCAAAGTACATGCCCCATTTGTGATTTGCATGGAAGAAGAGCAGAGTGCAATGATTAGTGTTTTTTTTTTTTGCTTTAATGGTGTACCTAGTGCCATTATTTAAGGTTTAAGGAAGGTTGCACAAGTGTCGGACCCGGACATAATTTGTCTGGTCTGGTCTGGTCTAATTTGTGCAGCATTGGCTTTTCTGTGGGATCGGACTGGGCAGCTTGGCCTATGGTCACTGCCAGTATGGGTGAGCCATGGGTCCCCATTTGTCACTGGTACAGGGAACCTCGGATTGCGAGAAATCCGGGTTTGTGAGCGTTCCGCAAGACGAGCAAAAATTTGTAATCAATTTTTACTTGAAAAACTAGCGAGTCTTAATATACGAGTACCAAATATCATTGAGTATCATGTATCACGCATGTGCTTCTTGTTTTGACGCCGAGCGTCACATGATCACAACTGAGCCAATGGTTCTTCTCTCTCTCGCGCTATGGAATTGTGGGTAATCATCTCCCATGCTTGGTCTCAGTGCACGTGCGTCACTCATATAGTCAACATTCGTGCGCGCGCGTACTGTTTACTATAACACTTGTATCCATGTGTGTGCGCGTAATTTTGTTTCTATGTGTGTGTAGGATGACTTTCACACACACCCACACTAGTTTACCGAATGGAGACTCACCCTCTATTTGGTAAACTGGTGTGTTTATGTTGTGTGTCGTTCTACACAGCAGCCGCTCCTCCCCCCTTTGTCTGCGAGCTAGTTAGCGTGTGTCCATGTGCGTGTGTGTTGAGTGAGAGTCTCTATTCGTTAAACTGGTGTGTGCATCTCTGGTCTCAATCACTACAGCCACGATTCTTTTCAAAGGTAAAGTGCAGGTTAATTTGTTTTAATTTTACTTTATATTTTGTATTTATTATTTTTATTTAAATATTTTTGGTTTGTGGAGCGAATCGTTTCCATCATTTCTTATGGGAGAAATTTGCTTTGATTTGCGGGTGTTTTAAATATATAAGCACGCTTCCGGAACAAATTATGCTTGCAATCCAATGTTTCGCTGCATATAGTTAACTGTTCAGTCCACCTGTCAGTGGTCATAATGTTATGGCTGATTAGTGTATGTGAGTTAGTATAATATTTTATAGTTTATTAGAAGTTTGTATCTTTAACCAATTTTCTAATGCTTAGGAAGCATGTTTTATTCAGCATCATGATGAAAGCTCTATGTATGGCCAAGTATGAACCTGTTGGCAGAGGCATACACCAACATATTTTTACTGTGAGCATCAGATGTTTTTACTTAAATGAACTTCCAGAAAATGTCTGCAATCTGTTTTTGCAGAGCTCCTAAGTAAAATAACAGTTGGCAGGTCTGTTAATATAATAATCAGGAAAAACATGACTGGATATTGTGGCAAAGTAATATTACTGTACGTATGGACGACAATATTATTATGTCACGAAAGGCTATTTAGTAGGCATGGAATGATACACTAAAACCACAATACGAGACATATCCTGACAAGAGACACATCCTGAGGCTTCATGAGACAATATAGGAAACAAACAAATAAATTCTAATATACTTGTTTTGCAATGACAAAAAATAAAACCACAGTTATATCAATACATACTGTAGTATAGTTGGAAAATATAATGTGTAAGTTTTCCCCTATGAACGTATTATTTTAATCTTTTTCAGTGTCCTAAATAGATTTTAAGCAAACATTATTTATATTTATAATATGAAAAATATGATGGTTTTATACTGTGGCACTGCAAGTCGCTGTGAATGCTGAGAGTCACCACATATGAAGTCATGTCCTCAGATGAACAACATTCTCAATGGCGCAAGCAGAGAGTGATGTCCAAGGCAAACTAAAACGGTGTCCTCACTGGGGTAATGTGGGGGACACATACCATAGTCATCATGTTGGATTTTATACAGGCGGTCCTGTCCTCAGCCTGTGAGTCCTCCTCTTTATCCACTGACCCTGTCTGCCAGTGCCTTGGGCTGCGCTGGAATGGTTGCCCTGACGGCCTGCATCTTGAGCTGAGTGTGGGAGGCCGCCGTGTCAGGCTCTGGCTTGAGCTTATCTGGGGATGCTGCTTTATAAGCCTCTGGCAGGAGCTTGGCTAGAGACACTGGGAGCCTCTGGCATTTAGCAGCTCATGGTCACCTGACTGGGTTTAGCTGACAAAAAGGTTCACCCTTCTCAGGAGTCCAACTAACACACTACACTTGGGGCTGGAATGGTACTTGATACTGTACCAATAACCCTTTAGGGTCCTAGTTCAATGCCCTCATAAGCTAGAATGTCTATCAGCCACACTTCAAGGAACCTGATCTATCATAATCCTGGCATTTTGCCATCCTGGGGTTTTATTTGATCTGTGCCTGCTGCATCTGTGCTTGTGTTCTATCATAAAGAAGAGGCAAAGTGGGTGCAAGAGCAGGTCTTCTTTACTACAACACTATAGAGGCCCCATGCAGCACTTGACATGAGCGGAAAACCTGTCACAAATTACTGTATTGTATAAATAATTAAGCTAAATAATAAATAGTGTAGTCACTGCCCCTATCCCCAATATGCTTACCAATTTAGTTTCTCAGGTGAGGAAAAATATATACATATTTCCTCATCCATCTGAAATACATTTTTAGTTGCGTCACTGCCAGCACAACTCAAAAGATGAAAATATTTTAAGACACAAATGCGACCAACATCAAGCACATAATCATTGATTTTTAGCCCACATTTAGATCACGGTCAACCCTGCCATAGTAGAAAGCACATACAGTGCACATATTAAGACAGTTCATGCTAACTACCTTTCAGATGGCTTCAGATTTTCTTTGAATTCTGGATGGTGAGAAAAATATGAGCAATAGTGTACAAATGGCAATTTCAGTATAATTCAATTCAGTTTCATCTGAGTTGCAATTTGACAATAGACATCATCACAATATAGTTTGTGAAAAAATGTGTCCCTAGTGAGCAAGACAAAGGGGATGGTGGCAGGGGTAAAACTCCATGAGACAGCGAGAGGAAGAAAATCTGAAAGAAACTAGACTCATACAGGAACCTGTAACCTTTTGCATGACACCAGATTGTGAATTATTAAACATTTCCTGTCTGTAAAATGTATACTATACTGTCTAATGAAAAAGTGCAATTACGTGTATGACTATGAGCATCAGAATAATTTCTGAATTTCTTAAAGTTTTAGTTAAAGAATTCATTTCCAACAACCTGCACAAGAGATAAATTGCACAAGTCTAATGATTGTAGAGGATGCAAGGACTAGATGGCGAAGGGTACAAAAAAATCTTTAAAATTACACAGGAAAAAAAAAATGTATAATTGTATTATGAACAGCATTATGAAGTGATATGATTTATTATTATTATTATTATTATTATTATTATTATTATTATTATTATTATGCAGTGTGCAAGATGAAAATGTTTATTACTGTTAATTATTTTTTAAGAGTTAAAAGAGTCTGAACATTTTATGAGAAAAAATAATTAAAGCTAAATAAAAGTTATTTCATCACCTGCTGTAATTATTTACCTTGAGTAGTTTTTGTCCTTCGTAAGTAATAGTAATAAGTAATAATAAATGAATCAATGCTCTTCTATTTGTAAAACAACAAAAATTAAATAAATTGCTACAATTTATGCAACAGTACCATGAAATGTGGTAATAAAAACCAAAACCAGTGCCAGTCTTACTTGAAAACCTAACCATTGTTTCCCATGATCCCCAGTAAATGACATCACCACCATGTCAACAGATCTATCACATGACCCATATCTCATTCACAGACAATCCAGCCATTCTCTAATAGTGATGGGAAATTTGAATCATTTTAGTGACTTGGTTCTTTGAATTGCATTCATCAAAATTAACGAATCTTTTTTTGAGTCATTTAGTTCATTTCGTTCTTTTGATCTGAAATAAAATTAAATTGTTACATTTTCAATAAACAGACCCCCAACATGTCTACATACACTAATTTCGGCTATAGTTTCAGTAATGAAAATATTACAATGCAGTTAAGTACATATTATGATAAACAGAATGAGCAGCTCACCTCTCATATATTCTGGTCCGAATCGTTCGTTCTATTGTCACGTGACTCTCATTACACAGGAAACAGAATTGAACGGTTCTTTTATGAGTCTTCAAGTCCGACTTGTTCGTTCTTTTGAACCTATTGCACTGCATGGCGTCTGTGGGATTCATGTGACAAAAGAACAAACGACTCAGATTAGAAGACTCGTTGAGAATCGTTCAATTCTGTTTCCTGTGTACTGCACTGCATAGCGTCTATGGGAGTCACGTGACAAAAGAATGAACAATTCGGCCCAAAAGACTCAAAGGTAACTACTCATTTCTGTCTCCTGTACATAACCTACGGAGGTTTTGCGATACTTTGCGCACCCAGTAGAAATTGAACGAATCACTCTCTGAGACTACTTGTTCGTCTGAGTCACGTTAAGACTTGGTCAAAAAGAAAGAATTGTTCATGAACGACCCGTCACTATCATCTAATGCAATGTTTAATGCCTGGTTTCTACCAGCCTGTCGTTCTGCTTGACATACTAGTATTGACTTCTCTACTATTTGTCGCATGTACTTTGTCTGTACTGTAAATTTGTTCCAGCTTCTCATCCTCAGTTTACTGATAGTGAAACACTGCCTGCTTTTCAACTCTGATGTTGCTTCACCTTTTGGAATGTACAGTTATTCTTTAAAAATAAACATGCTTTAATCTTCACACACTATGAAAAATTTGGTTTTCAGTCCAGGAGGCCTTTCAGTGTTGATTTCAGTCAATACCTTTGAATGTATCACTCTTTTTCTTCTCACTTGAGGCATTGGTATTTCAGTGGTAGGTTTATTGCCTGGCATGTGGAAGGCCCGTGTTCAATTTCCAGCCAATGCCCAAACCCAAAGTACATGCAGTGCCGGTCCCTGGATAAAATGGAAGGGGTTCCATCAGGAAGGGCATCCAGTTTAAAACCTGTGCCAAGTTGCGGATTGGATCGTTTCGACAGCTCTATAAAAATGATCATTTCAATCTCTATCATTTTCTTTTTTCCCTAATCGCATACCATTCTGGCAGTTTTTAATTGTTTTTATACTTATGTCCTGTGTGGTATTCCTTCAGCACCTATAGGGTGCTTGCTGATGTCACTCAGCACCGACACCACTGGGATTTCATAGCAATAGCTGCTAAAACAACTAAAGTGAGGTGTCTAGCTTTCCTGGACATCACCGACTACCTGCTTGCCATCCTCTAGAGCAAAATTCCATGCATATTTGTACTTTAAAATATCATCCATTGCTTGAAATGAACAAGTGGGTGCACAAATATAATGTGGTTTAACTTACAGTGGATACATGTGAGTACTGATGTGCTCATGCGTGCCGTTTCAGAGAACACATTAGAGTCAAATAAAAGTTACCGTCATGAAATGACAAAATCATAATTCATATGTCTTAAATGTGGTAATATGGACACAGCCTTTGTTACCACTAACTGCCATCTTTCTGTTAAACTTTAAGACTGGAGCCCCTGGCAATACCCTGTTGACAAATCCACTTCTCTGCCTTGGATTTTAACCCTCTTTGGTCAACACCACTCACTGTCACTCTCTCTTTCTCTCTCCTAACTTTAAAATACTACAGTACATACGCACTTCTTGGTCTCTCTCCAGTACTGACTTTCTATATTTCCTCTCCCCTCCCCCTACTTAAATCTAAATTCAGATGGACAGATTCAGTTCATAGAATGCACAGAGAGCAGCTGTGTGAGTGGTGAACTACACCGCACAAAAGGCTCCTTTTTACCGTTTCCCCTATATTCCTTCATTCCTTTCGCTCTCTCTCTCTCTCTCACCACTATCTCTCACTCCCTTTCCGCCTCTACACGCACTTTTCTATACCTCCTTCTATCTCTCCACTTCCAATCCGTGAGTCCTGTTTCCATAGCAACAGCTGCCGTCTCAGAAAATTACCCCCAAATCTCGCTTACTATGTGTGCGCTCCTTCGTGCCCTCCATCAGAAAACTCCTTTGATAGAGAGGCAGGAGGGGAAAATATACCCTTAATTCAGCTTACTTTGAGGGCGTACAATCCTGAAAAATCTCAGTTTTAAAGGTAAAAAATCTTAATAATATACAAATAAGCATTCTTTTTGACGTTGTCCGTAAGTGCTTCTTATTGCTGCCTAATTCTTGCTAAAATGTGAATCACGATTCTTATTCGTGAAAACTGAGATCGCGATTCTGTCACCCGATTCTCGCTCTTTTTAAAAAAAATTTTTTTATTGCACTCAAATAAAAACAAAAACAAGTGCCCTCGACACAGGTGTTTCAACTCTTTTCTAAAGAAAAAAAAGAAAAAAAGAAAAAAAAGGTCACTTTTCCTTTTTTTAGAACCCTTAAAGTGAATAAGCTGTTAAACATAATTAGAATTTGAACAATAGTAAATAAAATAACTAATAAATACGTAGCACCTGTGCTTTTTGAACACTCACTCAACTACAGTACTTCATTAACACATGTGTTAGTTTATATCATTATTTTTTTATCAGCAGAATGTAAATGTCACAGGGTTTGTTAGGTAATGAAATTAAATACATAGTTTATAACAGTGGTTTCGAACCACCAGGCCACGGACGGGTACCGGGATGATTTGGTACCGGGTCGCACAGAAAGAATGAAAGTTATATATTTAATATTTCCATTTTATTGACTATCAGAGTCTGCAGAGTGTTTTATTTTAAAAAAATTATCAGATCCTCTCCCATTCGACTTCGACCCTCATACAGTAAGTCAAAGTCCCAAAAGACATCCTCAGGAGCTGTGCAACTGGTGTTATGCTGACCACGTGATTTACCACATCTGTGATTTTAACATGGGCAGCAAGTTAGAACAAAGAGCGAATGTGAAGTTCTTCATGAAACAGGGCAAATCTGCCACAGAGATGTGTGACGCGATTCTGCAAGTACACGCCGATGCTGCAATGTTTTGAGTGACCTACAGAACATCACTGGAAGATGAAGAGGGATCAGGAAGACCTTCAACGAGCTCAACCCCCGAAAATGTCTGGAAACGCAACATCGCTGTCATTGTTGGTGTGACATACGCAACAGTCCAGGCAATCCTCACATGTGATTTGAATATGCGCAGTGTTGCTGCCAAGTTCGTTCCCAGGTTGCTGAACCCAGGAGCATAAGGAACTTTGCATTAAAGTCTGTGTGTGGGTGTGTGCACAACTTCTGCTGACAAAAATAATACCAATATAACATATGCGATGATATGATAAATGCAACATCAGAAAAAAATATGAAAAGGAGAGAATCAGGTCATCAGAATGCACTTCATTGGCTGGTATTGTGCTGGTACCTCATTGTGCTACCTCCAGTCAGAAAATATGGTTTGAGCACATGCAAGTAAAAAAAGGAGTTTAAGAAAGTGAAAATATAACAGATTAAATATAATATTTATATATTAAATATAATATAATAAATATACCCCCCTCCCCCGCCCCCTCATGTTTTTGGCATACTACTCCAACTCCCCTCCGGTCTGTGCCTCCAATGTAAGACCAAGTGGGATCCATTGTTCAGCTTACCCGCGCAAGAGCCAAATTGGGATGGTTAAAAA
>JAQMYL010000018.1:11603201-11632251 GCA_030014365.1 Clarias pachynema
AGCATCACCCGGGAACCGAACCAGCGATCTCCGGATGATAGGGCGAGCACTTTACCACTGCGCCACTCGGAGGCCCAGTATAAAGCTATGTTAAGCTATCTCAGATCATTATCTTATGTCATTTAAATGTGTCTTGGTCATAATATATGAAGCTTGTCATGCTACCCATGTGAAACGCACATTGACTTTAGCTTCTGTACAGTTTTATTAATAATGTCCATAAATTATCAACTATGATTTGAGCACTGTCTACCCCACAGAACCTGATTAGGTGACTGAATGCTGTCTAACTACAGGCTAATATCAAATCAAAAACCCTTTATTTCCAAGATCCTAGAAAATGTTTAGCACAGCTGTTCTGTTTGTACTTACATACTGTACAAATAACATTCAAGAACTATATCAGTCAGGAATTAGACCATTTGAAGTGGTAAATAACTTACAACTGGCTTCTGATCAGGTTTTTATTTCCTTGTTTGTGTTTTTTAACCTTAGAGCAGCATTTAACACCAGTCAACATACTATTGTCCTTTATAGATTAGAAAATGTTTGCGGTAAGAACAGCCCTCTCCTGGCTTAGGTCTCATTTGACTGATTGGTATCTGTTTGTAGGTGGAAATGGTAACTGCTCTATAGATTCGAAGGTAAAGTTTGGTGTTCTGCAAGGTTCTATGTGGCAGTGGGGGTGCAGTTGAGCATTGCATGCAGACATAGTGATGTGTGTGTTACACTGGTGCTAAAACCTCATTCTTTGCCAAAGCTAAACTCGTCCAAGTCCTTACCAGCTCCCTGTCCTTACACGCAGCACCAGGAGCTCCTCAGTCTTTTCACCAACATCCCACATCACACTGACCAAGATCTGGTCACACAATGATCACAACACCTTCCTTGACCTGTATGAGAATGCTATAGCAGCATGGGATTGGCCCAAGTCACAGTGGGGAGCCCATCTTCAGCAAGTATGCTGGAGTACCCCAGATCAAAAATGCCAGCATTTCTACTTCTTGGCTTTTACTCAGGGGCTCTGAGACAGCAGAGGAACATCATGCTGATGAGATCATCGACTTGGTGATATTGGAGCAGTTCAACGCACAGACTGCTGCAGGAGATGGCTTTGTAGGTTCATATGTCACCATCTGGCGTTGCTGGCAGAGGCAATGTGACTGGTTGAAGACCATCCGACGGTATATCTGGGAGCAGGCAAAACACCTCAACAATCTCTCTCTTGCCCATCTCCTGAAACCAGATCTCTAAACCCATTGTTTGCCTTCCCCATTCGCCAACCAGTCACCTTTTTTCTCCCATGTTGAGGATACCATTTACCCTCACTCTCACCACAGATAACATTCCATGCCCGCTATGGTAAAGCCCAGGCAGGCTTGCCAGCATGGCAGGGACACAAAGGCTTTTCAGGATCAGCGTGGCCCCAGCAAAATGGAAACACTGACTCACTCAGGATTTTTAACATGCCGCAGGCCTCTGCTGATCAAACAACAATGTACCTGTAACTGTAAGTAAACAAGGGGGTTTAATCTTGGCCCAATTCTATTGGTCAGGCATTTGTGGCAATGGTTGCGGCATGTTGCAAATGTCAACAGGGACATCCACTGTCCGGTCCAAAAGGGCCAGTTGAAAAAATAAAAAAAAACTGTACTTGAGGTCTGCTTTGAAAAGTTGCATGGACCTTGTTGGGCTATTAGAGAGAACTGCCTGTGAGCATCACTTTGTGTTAGCTCTAGTGGACTATGAAATGTGATACCAGGAAGCAGTACCTTTGCACAGCATTTTAGCAATCAGGGTTGCAGAAACACTCTTCCTGAGTTGGAATCCCAAAAGAGATTCTGACTGATCGAGGCACAGCTTTTAAGTCATGCACACTGCACAAACTATATAAATGGTTGGCCATTAATTCTATTCTTACCAGCATTTACCAACCACAAATGGATGGTCTGGTTGAATGATTTAATCAAATGCTGAAAATGTAAGTTTGTTCTCAATGCCACTCAGGAATGGGATAAATAGCTTGTGCTTCTGTTGTATGCAATATGTGAGGTTCTGCAAGCCTCCATGGGGGTTTCCCCATTTGAACAGCTATACAGGCACATGCTGTATGGCATCATGAGAAGGAGGTAACTTTTTCAAGCAAAAATGAAATTCAATATGTTTTGATCTAAGAGAAAAACTCCACACAATTAAGAATTGCTACAGACACAAGAACGTCAATCTCCGCTGTACAACAGGGCACTCAGCTAAGGGAAAAGAAGAGGGTGGTCACAGCGTTTTTGACAATGGTAGTTCAAGAGAGGGAAGAGCTGGGGCCAGGGGTAAGTCTAAAAATCATGGCCCATGCTGGTTCTCTGTGAAGATCTCCTATCACAGTCACAAAGGTTACCACATTGGGAAGGAATTTTCCAATTTTTCTCATGTTTTCACCTACAGTATACTCAGTTATATCCGGCACATTGAGGACCACATTAAGACTCCACCAGGTGTGGCTATACGCAGCCAGGAGGAACACAAGGCTGAACATGGGGGTAACTGAAAATTCCATATCGTTTGGATTAGACCTATTTGTGACACTTCCGTTTGGTATGTTCAGTGCAGGCCACTTACACTGCTACCAGTCTAGATGAAATAAATATGGTAATTAGGATTGGCAGTGGCACATGGAACACCTGAGGGCTGTCCTGAGGCTGCTGAGGCAGTGGTTCATGATGAATCCGAAAAAGTGCACTGTCTGTGTATCTGGAAGTCCAAATGGGTACTGGGCAGGTGCATCCCCAAATTAAAAACATTTCAGTGATTGCAGCCTGCTCAATATCCAAGACCAAAAAGTGGTAAAGCAGTTCCTGGGACTGGAAGATTTTTATACTTATTTTTTCAGACATCACCAGCCTGCTGACTGACCTCACTAAAACAGGAGCACCAGAGCCATTCCAGTGGACAGAGTCGTGCAAATAGGATTTAATCAGGTAAAAGTGGTTTTGGTGGGGCCCACTGTTACATTCTCGCTTTCGTCCTGAGAGTGCCACGCATACAGAGAGCTGGTGGCTGGGGGCCATTTTGTCCCAGGTGGAAAAGGGAGAAAAAATGCAGCACCACTTAGAAGGAGTGCCTAACCATTAAGTGGGTGGTCTTTCCTCTCCAGTACTACTGTACCTATTGGGGCACTGGGTCACTCTCGTAATTGACACACTTCAGTCATTCAAGTACGATGTGGTCCACAGGTCGGGGGTACAGATGGTTGTGGTGTGTTTCCTTTCTTGCTTGAGTCTGCTTCCCTACCTAAGCTGGGCAGCATGAATATGTGGCAGCGGGGGCGTGGCTAAGCATAGCCTGCAGACGGAGAGGGACAGGTGAAACCAGCAGGTAATGTAATAATTTCCACACATGACCTATTAGAATTTTTATTGATTGGAGTTCTTTTGGTGTTGGCAGGAGGGAGAGAGCGAGTACAGAAGCCAGAGGCAAGACCTACACACATAGCAGAGAAAGTGTGCGAATGTGCATATGTATATATGAGAGAGGAAAGGAAAGCACTAAAAAGTGGCTCATTTTGAAAAGAGAACACAATAAATCACCTGCATATATAAACTGTGTGTTATTTCATGCCTGTCTCCCTTCATTCCCCCAAACTTGAAAGTGGTTACATTCTGTTCTAGGCCAACTGCTTTTTTTAATATACACTACCTCCATGTTATAGCTGAAAAGCTGTGTTTATGCAAAACCATATAAGAGACACCATCCTAATAAAGTTGAGAAATATTTAAAATACATTAGACTCTGCCTGCTAAATTAAATAAATTCTTATACTTAATCTTGAGATAAAAGAGAAGTACTGGTACTAGGTCCACATGCAGCTACAAGTACAAGTTCTGATTACACAGTAATCAAAGCTCTGTATTTAATACTACCAGCATAATCGTCTTTCATATGAGAAATGTTGTTAAGACAAGAAATATCACAACCTAATGCGGAAAAACTCTTTGAACTCTTTTTTTTTTTTTACCTATAGCTTGAATAATTAAAATGCCTTACTGTCTGTATACTGCAGTAGATGCATAACCAGATTTTACACAGACTATAAAATACTAGTATTGCCCTATAAAGAACTTAATGGACTCATGCTGCAGTACCTGAGCAAGGTTCTGGTGTTTTATTATTTAACCTGCCTACTTTGATCAAAAGCTGCAGGCTATTTGTAGGTACCTTAAATAATGAAACAATGTCCAATAGTTTTGGAACAACCTTCCAATTGGTATTTGGGGATCAGACACAGTCTCGCTGTTTAAGTCTAGGCTGAAAATATATACTGTATATGTTTAGTCAAGCCCATTTAAATATTTTGTCTAAGGTAAAAAGAATAGTGTTTTGGTGGACATCGTTCTTAACCATTATTGCGACATGAAACACACCTTATCTCTCTCTCTCGCTCACACACACACACACACATACACACACAACTTCTCTGTTATCAGATCACTTCTGCTCTTCACACTTGCCAATCTATCCAGTTGCCCAATATCTGTTTGGAGTTCTTGTCAGTACTGCTCAGGATGGTCCCATACAGACAGCCTTAAGATTACATGATTGTATAAGCCATGTTCAGACACTGGATACGTTACATTGATAGATTCATCTATCTGTTAACGAAATTACTTTCTCTTCAACAAAATGATTTTTTCATTGTAACACAGGCGGCTTCCCAATGAAGTTGCAGCTTGTGTTCCCAGATCACACTGACAAAATCTTGCTTAGGCAGTGCTAAAAATACTCCCCCTTTAATACAAAAACAGCCCATATGATAACAGTTATATTTGCACATACTTTGTTTCAATATCATCGTAGAGATATATTTTGTGCATTTTAAAAGCACCCATCCACATCCATAATGGTTACTAGGTCTGCTCTTGTAAGATTGCCATCTTGACTTTTTACGGAAAAGTGACTAGGGTGCTTTTTCAGACAAGAAGCCAATAAATTCAGGTGTAATCAAAATTTTTGGAAAAGAGTGCAAAACGAAATGTGCCGGAAAGGGGCTTCAGAAAACATGGAGATGGGACTGCAAATAATATGAAATGTTTAGCCACAATGGCTTAGGACTACATCTGCCTTAACAGCTTTCGGACTGCAACTGTGATAATAATTTTTGCACTTAAATCTCCATTAGTGGACAGTTAATAATTTACTCTAAAAAACAGACTTCATATCAAAACTATGGAGAATTTCCTGGTCACACAAATGCACTATACATCATAGTGTACACTGTTATAGAAGAAAGGAAAAAACATATTATATTCTCTCTCTCTCTCTCTCTACATACATGCTGACCAGCCATAACCATTACTATTAAAACCACCTAGGTTTCAGGTTCCTCTTGTGCCTTTGGTGGCATGGTTCTGCACGGCACAATGTTGACAGCGTATCCTTTGGGTGCTGTGGGTTGCGAGGCTGTAGGCCCCCTCCGTGGATCGCACTTGTTTGTCCTGCGTATCCTATGGGATCTGGGGAGTTAGGCTGAATTGGTTAGCCTGCATAGCCGCTTAAACAGTGGGCTGTAGTGCACTGGGTGTTCTAGTGCTTTTCTAATGTGGCCAGCTTTGACCACCAAGATCAAACCATTAAACTGGGCGGGATTTGAACTCTGATCTCTTCAATGATTTCTGGTTCATTGAAGAGCATGCTGTTGATTCCAGTAAATATGAATATACGGGGAAAATATGAGATCCATTCTGTGAAACTGGATGTGATGTAGTTTGGACACGGGGTAAACACCATGAGAGCTAAGATGCCGTTCATAGTAATATTTCCGAAAGAACATTTTAAAATGTATCTTTTCATCTGATGTTTTCAGCTAATTATATTTATTTTTTAATCATCACAACAACTTCTGCATGTCCATATTGTTTAACTACAAAACAATAGGAGCAGTATGGACAATACAGTGTTTTGAAACTCTTTTTTTTTTTTTTTTTAATGAATTTACACACTTGGACTGTTATAGGGATAGCTCCTATGGATCACAATCATTTGCTAACCTATAAGCTTAATGAGTTTGGCAACGGTTTAGCTATAAAATAAAATAAAATACTGTATATCACAACATGATTATGTTAACATGTGGTAACATAATTACCACAAAGAGGCTGTAAAACTACCGTGAGATGTTTATGGTATACCTTGATGCGTCTCTTCAGCTTTGTGGTATTTTTCCAAGCAATTGTGTGCCCACACTGTTTCCCCTCCGATATTACTACACATCTGCTTTTTTTCTCCAGTTCAATATAAAGAAAATGGGCCCAAATATAGGCTCTTCTCTTTTGCCTGAGTAATACTGCTGTGATGACGAAGAGTTAAAGATGACTGAGCTTGTAACCTCACGTCAAATACTGGTTCTCCTGCCATAATGAATGAACACCGTATCGCAGCGGATTGTGACAAAAATTTAATGTTGACGAAAGTAAAGACAGATGTTTTATTCGTTTTTATTTCTTTTAAACCACAGTTTACTTGTCTTTTTTCGTCAATAATATTGCATTCTGATTTCGTCACTGTCACTGTTCATTGACACGTGACGTCACATCATCGTCTCGTCTTAGTCACAGGAAGGAAGGTCGTCAACAAATATTTTTCATCGTTATATCTGTTGATGAAATTAACACTACATGTTGTCTCTATGGTGGATGTTATCACAACGACTTTACAACTACATTACACACTAGTCAACCAATGTTATTGTTCCTGCTGAGCCTGTTGATTGAGGACTAACCAGACTTATTAGAATTGACATGACGTCTATAGTAACTTAAGCTATATATAACTGTAGTGAGCAGAAAAGTATATATATGGTTTGATTATCCATGGTCAAGTTCTGATGCCCACATTGTACTGTAGGTGATTTCAGATTTCTGTCTGCAGTTATGCAGCCCAATATGCAGCAAGCTGCAACACACTTTAGAAATAACCCATAACACCTGGAGTTGCTCTGACAATCTCAAATGGCCCTTGTAAAAGAAGCTCAGATCCTGACACTTGCCCATTTTTTCTTTGTTCAACACATTATCTGAAAACTGACTGTTCGTGTGCCTTATAATACATCACACTCCTTAGCAGGGGCCACTGTAATGGGATAATTGATATTATTCACTTCACCCGTCAATGGTTTTGTGGTAGATTATAATATATATATTTTGATATTTATGAATAATCAGTGCCTACTAGTCTATGGACTTTGTTCAAATTAAAGTGGTAATATTTGTAATCACTAAGACCTCCAAAACCCCCTTGAGATTTTCTTATTAATATCAATATTTTCTTGTTAAAACACAGTTTAAATTAAAAAAAAAAAATCTACATGAATAAAAAATAATGCTTGGATTTCTTCAGAGATGCACCGATTGCAATTTTCTCATATTCTTATTTTTCATTTAGTAAGATTTAACCTAACAATTTTTTTTTGCCCAATTCCAATTTTCTTCCTTTTTAAGAACTATAATTGATATTACACACAAACATTTGTGCAAACTTTTTTAAATTATAAATTCTATAGTATGTTCATAATAAAACATGGTCTATTAAATCACTTTTACGTTTTCACAAAGACTGCACAAGGTTCCAGAACAAACAAATCTGAAAATAAAATGAACAAATAAAATCATGGTCAAGATCACAAATACTCTCTAGACTTCAACGGTTGGCCGTGGCATTGGATTCGGGATGACTTGAAGCAAGATCTCTGGATGACTAAGTGAACATATTCTGTTGAACCACTCAGGAGCCCATGCATGATCTGCACAGAATTGGTTATCACTGAGACTGACTGAAAATCAAGCTGAAAACTGTCTGACTTATCAGTGCATCTTTACAGAAGACCACATCAGGTTTAATTTCTGTCAGCCAAGAACAAGATTCTGAGGCATTCGTGAGCACAGGGTTACCAAAAGTGGATGGCTGAAGATTAGAAAAAATCAGGTGTTCATTTAAATTATTAATTTTTTAAATCTTAAACAGTCCACAGTGAGTCGTTTCTGACATGACTGGTACCGATGTTGTGTTTTGCTGTCAGCCATCTGGTACGAGTATCAATGTCACGATCAACATCACAGAGATCACACTTTTTTCATTCTGATGTTTGATGTGAACATTACCCGGAACTCTTGAACTGTAACTGCATGTAGTTTTTTGCATTGCTACTACATGATTACTTGATTAATCACAAAACTCTAGGTGTACAGATATTCCTAATAAAGTGGACAGCGAGTGTATTTGTTTTACAAAATTATTTACATAATTCTTTCAAATTTAATTGAAAAAAAAAATTAACTATAAAACTACAATATAAATAACTCAAATTATCCCTATCATACATCAGGTAATTCCCTGTACAAGTAAGATGTCCAGTATTTGCTCAAAAAAAAAAAAGGATTTTCCAAATATTTTCCTTAAGTAAAAAAAAAAAAAGAACAGCAGTGCAATATGAGGTGGTGGGCAAGACCAGCGCCTGTTAACGTTTATGAAAGAACAGCAACACACTAATTAAAAGAAAACATCATTTAAGTTCATACCTCCTACTATCCTCCTGTTCCTTTGTCTCATATATGTTTGTGACAGGTTCAGTCCTCCCACGCTACTCATCTCTCCATTCTTTGTATCCCTTCATCATTACACATACAGTATGCATTACTCGCTTTCCTCTGCGTCACGCCACTTGTTCAAGTTTCCTCATTTGATCACACCGCTTCTCAGACTACTACTAAAATAGTCTTATTAATATTTTCTTACTGTCCTTTATTCTCTCAGTTTTTCTCTTATAAAAATGTAAAATCAAGCTCTTTGAACTAGGCTAGTGGTGAGGCATCTGCAGGCCCCATACATCCCAGTTTGACATTTTTCTGGCCTGTTGTTGGAAATCAGGGCAGTGCACAGGAAGCACCAGATGTGGTGGCTAAAATCTGTCCTATACCGAAAGAAGTTTTTTTTTTTTTAAACAAGAATTTAATTACTCTCACTCTCTCACTCATCGTCTATACCGCTTTATCCTGTATGCAGGGTTGCGGGGGGTCCTGGAGCCTATCCCAGGAGACTTACAGTAGGACATGAGGCGGCCTACACCCTAATCCATCACAGGGCACACACACATCCACGCTACTGGCAATTCGCCTAATCTGCATGGGAGGAAACCAGAGAACACGGAGGAAACCCACCAAGCACAGCTCAAACATGCAAACACAGTCCTGAGTCGGGAATCGAACCTGGACGATGGAGGTGCAGGGCGACGGTGCTAACCACTACGCCACATCACCACAGAGAATTAAATAAAATTCATTGTCATTTTAGCAGGTACTGGTTCACCTATCGTGTAGGTGCTAGAGACAGTAACTTGTTGGTTGTGTATTTGTCAGCACCCTGTTAACCTGATATATGGTTGGACTGGGCTGAGCAAAGCAGTGACACTGCCATGGTAGTGGCATCCGCTGGACAAAATGTGCCTAGCAACAAATGTGCTACACTCATTATACATAAACACACACACACACACACACGTGTGCACTTACAAAGAGTACCTGTATGGTGTGCATATTAAAGTGCCAACTAAATGCATTATGACCAACCCGGATATTTTTCCGCCCAATTTTTTCTATTTATTACAACATCGTGCACTAATGTATCAGTCTAAACGTGGACCGGAAGTTAAAACCTCAACAAAGGCGCGCGGCACTTGTTGGGTGGGGAACATGCAGTCGTCCTTTATTCCACGCGCCCTTATTAAATGCCCCGCCATAATGCCCTTCGAGTCGGGAGTAACGCATGCAGGAGTGAGAGCCAGCGCGTCGTGCTTTATCCTCCTGCTCGCATTCAGTATCATTCAAATTAGTATCATTAGTATTATTAGTATTATTATTATCATTATTGTAGCCTCATTATTCCTTTACGTCTGTGTAAGCGGGGAGGTACTGTATGGAGCCCACAGGTACAGAAAACCGTGTACCATTAACACCTGCAGTGTGTGTGTGTGTGTGTGTCGCGTGATTAAAACGAACACTTAAAGTTAATTGAACACTGTGGGTGTTAATTCGCGCACAGGAACGTGCCAGGAGGCGCGAGACACTGAGGCGGGCAGATCAGCGGGTCCGCACCAGTCCCGCTGGACACACACACACACACACACACAAGCTATGATACTCACCATTTGCGTTATATATTGCAATGTGGGTACTGTGTTCTGACATCATGCACACACACACAGTATTTCTGGAAAAACACTAATTACAGTACGACTGGGGAATCTAAAATATGACATGCACATCAAAGAATACCTTCAACATATGCATAGATAGATAGATAGATAGATAGATAGATAGATAGATATCTGACTATAAAAAAAAAATCATGCAAAATGCAGAAATAACACAAATTGACACATAGGTTGTGTAAGTTTTTTTTTTTCCCATGCCATCTATGCCTCTAACGCTTTGACAGATCCCACAGCTGTGCTGCTTTTACCTTTGTTCACGTGAACACCGACGGCCAAAGTTAAGATGCAGAACCATGCCATGGCTGTGGCACCACTGTCCCACCACTGCTCAGGGAAACAACAACAAAAAAAAACCCGTCAACGTATCTCCTTCAGGTTCACACTCTCCAAACTGCGATGCCTTAAATAATGCCAGCACAAAGCCTGTCCCTGCACATGTCCCTCCGATACACCGTGCAGCTCGCGGCTGTCCGTCCCATTGTGAGTGTGTGCGCGCGTCTCTCTCTCTCTGTGTGTGTGTGTGTGTGCAGTCTCCTGTAGCTCTGTCGCTTTTGGTTTCATTCACTCCATCATTAACGAAACAAGTCCTCGAAACAGCACACACATTCTCTCTCTCTCTCTCTCTCTATTGCAATTCTCAATTTATTTTAGAGGCCAACAGCGCCAGTCGATACTCCTAGTGGCAGCGCATGGTACTGCATGCGTCCTACCTCTCTATTCTTCTCTCTCTCTCTCTCTCTCTCTCTCGTCCTTTGTTAGTTTTCAATGTCAAACCTGGAATACGAGTGACAGCTAGATACCGTGTTTAATAGGCACTGAGAAGTGTTCTTGTTTTGCAGGTGATGTGATCTATCACGGGTGTAGAGGATGAAATGAAGACTGGACCGGGTTTCTGTAAGTCTGGGACTAGACACTTGTACTGAGCAGGCACACATTTCCCAACAAGTTCATGTTTTATTCATTTGTATTAATATTAATCTATTTAAATAGTGGCGACACAAGACTGATAACTGTAGCTTTGTATTTATTGCATAATGTATATATAGAATGCCTTGTGTTAAAATAATAATCATGGTATCATCATGAGGTGACTCGTGGTTTAGTGGTTAGCACTGTCGCTTCACACCTTCAGGGTCCAGGTTCAATTCCCACCTTGGATCTCTGTGCGTGTGCATGTTCTTCCCGTGCTTGCTGGGTTTCCCTCGTGTACTCTGGTTTCCTCCCACAGTCCAAAGACATGCCAGAATAGGTCAGTAGTGTGCCTGTAGTGTGTGAATGAGCATGTAAGAATGTGTGACCTGTGATGAATTGGGACCCTGTCCAGGATGTATCCTTGGCCGTGTCCTAAATCTCCTGGGATAGGCTTCAGCCCTAGACGAAGATGAATATTTTAATAGCCACACCATGTAACCAAAATCTCATGTCAGAATGAATGTGATGTAATGGGGACAAGCAAAGAAAATATAAAAATAATGTTACGGTCTAGTTTTACACACCCTGAAAAATCAATAAACGTTTTCATCCACAATTCTTGCACTGAAGTCAATCTCTTTTCACATAATCGTAATATTTATGCCACATTTGTTGTTGTTGTTGTTGTTGTTGTTTTCTGAAAAGTTAAGAACCATTTCTAGCATGATTTTTGTCTGATTTGTCATTTACAGGGGATATATGTTTTTTTTCCATTGCATGTCACCTTTATTTGGAAAAAAGTACAGTAGTGTGTTACCTTATGGTGCATTCCAGTTAAATTGGGAACAACTTTAAAAAGTTTTTAGGAACCTTCTATTTAGACAGTAGATGGCTCCCAAAGCTTATTAAACAAAGATTAAACATAAATGAATAAAGCTGGTAAAACACTCTGAACGTGACTCAGTTAACTGCAGAGCACCACACACACACACACACACACACACACACACACACACACACCTAAAGCAATTTAGATTATCTAAGCCACCCACCAGCTTATTTTGGGAGCTGGGCAAAAAAAAAAAACAGGAGCCATACTTAAAGTGTTATAATGTATGCAAAACCCTACAACTGTTCCTTATCAGAAAGGGTTTTAAAAAGAACCAGAGACCTAGAACGCTTGTTTATCAAAATACCCAATGGAGAAGCATTTTAAATGTATTAACTGCACAAAAATATAAATTGAGTAACTGGAATCCTTCAGTAACATTTACATTACAGCATTTGAGAAACGCTCTTATTCAGAGCAACTTACTTATTTGATCTCATTATACATATGAGCAGTTGAGGGTTAAGGGCCTTGCTCAAGGGCACAACAGTGGCAACTTGATGGTGCCGGGGCTTGAACCTGGGACCTCCCAATCAGTAGTAAAACATCTTAACCACTGAGCTACCCCCAATTATGCAGACAGCCAAAAGAAACATTGACAAACCATGAAGATTACAAACGATATTAACACGTTTGCTATGATAGTTCAGTACTACACTTGCCATGATAGCTCTCGGGCTGCAGTTGGCACAAACAGTTTTGCACTCATGACTCCATAAGTGAACAGTTGATAACATCAACAAAATACATTCCGTGTTAAAAATACAAAGAATTTCCTGGTGACAACTGCACTTTTGACTGTAGTTTATGATCATACTACGCATTGTCACCCAGATGAGAACTGCTTCCCTTTGTGTCTGGTTCATTTTAAAGTTGGTTCTTGCCACCACTGAGCTCGTTCTTGCTCGGTAGGGATGAACTTTGAACTGTAACATTTATATCTGGAATTTATATATTTCTTTAAAGCTTCTTTGTGACAATCTTGATTGCTTAAAGAACTGAGCTCTAGAACCTATATACAAATATACTTGGCCAACTAATTTAGTAAAAGTTAGTAATTAGTTAAATCAGGTGGCACGTATCAGGTGTCCCACAGGCATAGTGGTTAGCACTGTAGCCTCGCACTTCCAGGGTTGATGGTTTGATTCCAGCCTCGGGTCTGTGCGCGTGGAGTTTCATGTTCTCCCCATGCTTGGTGGGTTTCCTCCAGGTACTCCGGTTTCCTCCCACAGTAAAAATACATGCAGATTAGGCTAATTGGCATTTCCAAATTTTACGTAGTGTGTGTGTGTGGCTGCATGTGTGTTCCCTGCGATGGACTGGCACCCTGTCCAGAATGTACCCTGCCTTGTGCCCGAAGTCTCCTGGTATAGGCTCCAAGCCCCCACGACCATGTACAGAATAAGTGGTGTACTGTAGAAAATGAGTGAATGAATGAGACCCTTGTAAGATAATGCTAAATAAATTTCTGAAAATATGACAATAAAAACTGTGACTCAGTTATTGAAATTCTACCCATGTTTTCCTCTTAGAAATGTATGCTAGCTTACTTCAGCTAGTTAAGTTAGCCAAGAATAGTTATATACTGTAAGGCTATTTGGAAAACATTGGGAGCTTTTAATTTGCATAATCATTCCAATACGTGTTTTTCTTCTTCTTTTTTTTTGACATTACATTACATGAACATGGTGTTCATTGGATCATTATCCTGCTGCTTGATCCAGTTTTGGGCCATCTTAAGCTGTTGTACAGATGGTCCCATACGTGTTGGAGGAATATTCTGATATAAAGTGAAGTTCATCAACGTACAAATTATTTCAGGTTTTCATGTCCAGTGGTTTCAAAACAACTCGAAATGATCCCCCCCCTCTACCAACATGCATAACTGTCCATAGAAGGTGTTTGTGGAAATATGATGTGATTACTTTTTGCAAAACATATCACTGTGCATGATGACCAAATATTTCCACCTTGGTCTCCTCAGTCCAGAGGATGTTTCAGGACATGTGAACATCTGTGCTTGCAGTTTTGCAAACCTTACCCGTGGTGCCACATTCTTTCTGAAGATCCAGAAGTTCGGAAGATATGTGAAGATACTTGTTCAGACTTTTTATTGTGCTTTCATAAAAATAAACATTTCTATATTTCTGTAGATCACTAAATGTAGGACTTGGGTTTTTCTTTATATCTCTAAGCATCAAACAGTCTGACCTTGGACTGAATTTACTTTCCTGGGAAAACTGGCAATTGTCCTAAGGACTTCACATTTGTTAACAGTCCATCTTGCTGTAGAATTGTGAATTAAAAAAATTGTATGGATATGGCAACAACAGCTTTCCAGATTAAAGAGCAGCCTCAACTTTTTCGAACGTCGTGGCTGATATACTTTCTTCTTGGAATGATGTAGACACACACCTGAGTGCTCCAGAACACCAAGCTGCCAAACGTTGTGCTGTTACAGAGGTACTGTAGTCACATTCCTTGATGATTTACTATTCTTAAGCATTTCGTTAGTAACACCTAACTGCTGTTTACCCTCCTAATGAATGAAAACTCCATATTAACTTAAACACCTGTCCTGTTATACTAAACATTTAGGCATTTGGCAGATGCCCTTATCCAGAGTGACTTACATTTTTACCTCATTACACATCCAAGCAGTTGAGGGTTAAGGGCCTTGCTCAAGGGACCAACAGGGACAACTTAGTGGTCATGGGATTTGAACCTGGAACCTTCCAAACTGTAGTCCAATGCCTTAACCACTGAGCTACCCCTGACCCCCTTCAGCCTTCAGCCCCCTAACACACAGTATGACTGAAAATCAATACCTGCTATCCGTTATCACCCAAATGAGGATGGGTTCCCTGTTGAGTCTGGTTCCTCTCAAGGTTTCTTCCTATTGCCATCTCAGGGAGTTTTCCATCGTCACCCTCCACTTGCTCATCAAGGACAATCTGATCACTTTGATTCATACATATGTCCTTACACATTTCAAACTCGTTTCTATACTAATTCTTTAAAGCTGCTTTGTGACAATGACCATTTGTAAAAGCGCTATATAGTTAATTGAATTGAAAGGTGCACCAGCTACTTAATTTTCTGTTGGTTTCTGAATTTATTATATATTTTTTGTCACTTGAGGTTTTGTTTGTATACCAACGTTGGTGAGAACCAACTTTATTTAAGGCCTAATAAATAACATTCTAAAATTAAAGGAGGGTGTATTGTCTTTCTCCCATGAATATAGATTCTGAGATGAAAAGTATAGAAATGTTTTTTGCACGGGCCATGCAAGTCGTTCCTGAGGCATTATTTCTACATTCGTTAAAATTATATGTTCAATCCAATCAAACCTATTTTTTTGTACACAGTGATAGCAAATTACATAGCAACTGTGCAATAACACTATTTTTCTTTTGTATTTATACACTGAACTGTCCCTACTTTCTATTTGCACATTTTTCTATGCTGCTGTGACAAAGAAATCTCCCCACTGTGGGACGAATAAAGGTATATCTTATTATCCTATCTTATCTTACAATACCTCCATTTAGAGGTTATTCTCAGCTAGAAGATGAAGCAAGCAAACATAAACAATGGGAAAATGTCAATGACATATGAATATTTATTGAAAAGGAAGACTTCTCATTCCAAAACAGCGCTAACATAGACGGTCAAATTAACAATGCCTGTGGAAAACAACACATTGTGTTTTCTTTGCCTGTTGGAGATGACACTGTTTGTGAACATCTTACATAAGAAAGTGCACACACACTTCGCAAAACCCTTAACGTGGGTCAGTGTGCATGGGTATGCACTTAACAACTGTTGTAAGGAGAGGACTGTTCAAGGCAACACTATTTACATAAAATTATACAAAATGGCTGATTTTAAAACAATAAGTCACAGAAACTATACTCTTCTACACCTTACTATAGATGTCTATACCATCTATAACATCTAGTCATACAATAAAAAGTTAACAGAACATTTTACACTTATAGTATACAGAGCTACAAAATGAAAAAGGGATAAACATAATTTAGAAATAAACCTCTGCAATGATCCACCGTTAACATAAGGTGCATCACAAATTCTGCTACCTGTACCAGAGAAAGAAAGGGGAGAGATGAAGGAGAGGCGGATCTAACATAATGCATCATCTAGTGGTGGAAGGTTGTAACAGCAAACATGAGGTCTATGATCAGGGCTGTGGTTTAGAGTAGTGTTTCCCAAATTCCAGGTCCACAAACAGGTTTTTTTTTTTCTTCTTCTTTTTTTTAAGCACCCAACATACGTCAAACAACCCATATAGAATACTGAATACTTTAAGTCCCTGAGCACCAGTTTGGGAAACGTTGGGTTTAGAGCCATGATGTCAGTCCTGGAGGAATTCTACCAATTTTTATCAATACCTTATTTAGTTCATCAGCTAATTATGAAGGCCCTTAAAGGTTGTGGTGTGGTGTTTTAAAAGAGCATTAAACACAAATCTCCGAAGAGTTAGGACTGATCTCTGACAACGCTGCTCTGTAGAAATCATTAGATTTTTTGCGATGGATCAGCTCTACAGAGGATAAGCAATATTCAGAGGAAGCTGGGAAAGATCAGTTCTGTCGTTAATGCAACTTACATAACAAGTCATCCAATATGGTTATCAATATGTCAGCTTGCTATTTGTCATACAATAAACTTCAGCATTTCTAGCCTTAATGAAGCTAGCTGCAAAAGTAAGAAATACCAGGGTGGTCGGATCAAGTATGACAAGATCGAGACTATGGATAGTTATTAAGGGAGAACCAGAATGCACTTTCACAGACACACACTAAAACTAGAACACTGTATAGGAGACGAAGAGAGGGAGGCAAAAAGGGAGTGTCGAAAACATAAAGAGAGAAAGTACAGTAGACAGAAGAGTCTAGCTTCTTGTTTTAGTTTGTTTTGCTTGCTTGTTCGCACATGCAGTACCCTGCTTTAGCTCATTCGCCTGTCATCGAAAGAACAGGAAGTGATGTCACAATAAGATATGGGATGCAAGTACCGGGCTAACAAGGAAAGGAAAAAATTTATTTCATCATCAGTTTGTAATGATAAGAATAATGGCGATGATACCAATAAGTCCTGGGATGACAGCTGACACCAAAAATTGCGCCACCAACAGTTACACCAGAAACTCAATTGGAAAAGAACAAAAACTCATACCAATATTTGCAGTACTGACATTTTCATTTTCATGTTTTTTTTTTTGTACTCCATATATCAATTTTTTTTTTTTTAACCTCAATGCATTTTCACGCATGTAAGAAAACCAGGCAGGCTTTAGAGTATATACTGTAACATGACACAATGAAATGCAGACAGAGATGGGTTAGGAAGATGGATGGAGAGAAAGGGGAAAAGATGTAAAAAGAGAGAGTGAAAGATAGAGAGAGAGAGAGATAGAGAGAGAGAGAGAGAGCATGACAAAGAGTATATTTACACCACACTGGACCAGTTCTCCCAAGTAAAAACAATGCTATATAATTATCTATATATATCTATACATTTATTCTGGGGTTCGATAAAGTCACAGCACAGAAGCTGTTTTGCATGATTGCATTGTTTGTGTGTGTCTGTGTGTATCAATGTGTGTGTGTGTGTGTGTGTGCTAATCTGGCTGCCCGTCTCCAAGTTGTGTGTATTGCCGAGTATTAAGATATACTTTGTCTCTTTTGTATGAGGCAAAGATAATGGGGAGTTGAAATTTGGCTTCTTTTGTTTGTGTGTGTGTGTGTGTGTGTGTTTGTTTGTGTGTGTGCATGCATGCCAGATGTATGGGAAATGAATGTGAAAGTACACACTGGTAAAAATGTGTTTGTGTTAGTTAAATTGCACATGTGTTCACTGTGGGTTTATACAGTAGGTTATCGCCATCATATTGCCTTTGTTGAATATAACCACGGAGGCATATGAAGAGACTGGGTAGAGGCATGAATCCGAGAGCACATAGGCATGCTGTCTATTTGTGTGTATGCTAGTGTGTGTGTGTGTGTGTGTGTGTGTGTGTGTGTACAGTTAAATACTGATGTCAGTGCAAAACTCCCTGGTTTCAACACAGCCTGAAACTGATCTTTTTCTGCTTTCTTCAGTTCCACGTTTTTTTTGTTCACTCTTTTACTCATTCCTTTTTAGATTTTCTCCAACTGAAAGGAACTGAAGCAAGGGAAGAAAGAAAAAATGGAGGGATGGAGGGACGCTTAGATGAAGTATTCTTTCTTGTCCTCGATACCGGATTGGCCACCTTCCGCGTTGATGATGGCTGTGTCGGCATCCTGGGCATCGTCTGAGCCCTTTGCTTCATGGGTCAGATATGTACCTGACAGAGAAGATTGAGATGGGTGTTACAAGCATAGATAAACTCAGAGTAGAGAATTAACAACACAGGGCACAATATAAAAGCCATAGCAGTATTTGTTTTATTTTTATTTCTAAACATGTATTGATCTTTTAAAAGACTGATCGAGACCACACGCAACTGAATGAACTGGTAACATATACTGTAAGTTCTGGTGAAAGGGTAAAGATTAGTCTGCTGTATTCTACCTGAGTGCTGTTTGTCACCAGCACAGGCATCTACAAGGCTAATTTGAGTCAATTAGCCTTTTACTAGCTAGAATACAACATTCTGGTCGATCCATTGTGCCATCCAGCACATCAGGTGACAGCTACTCCCCACCCTGGAGACATATCCTTGTTGTTGGGTCGGGGTTGCCAGCTCAACGCCCAATTGTCATTCGAAACCGGAGTACCCGAAGGAAACCCACCAAGCACGGGGAGAACATGCAGGCTGCATGGACACAGACACGAGACAGGAATCGAACCCCGACCCTGAAAGTGCAAGGCGACAGTGATAACCGCTAAACCACCATGTCGCCAGAATACAACATAAACATTGCCAATTTCAATGTTCCATTAGGCCCAATTTGATTAATACTACATAGGTTATTTATTTCTGTATCAATATCAGTGTACCAATAAATACAAAAAAACATGAAACACTATTGTTTGTACAAAAAATTTTTATTGATTCATCTGCAGTCATCACATATGACGATCAGCCATAACATAAAAACACAAAACATCATGCCTTTAGTTTCCCTTTGTGTAGCCTCTGCAGATGTGCTGTGGTGTCTGGATCCTTTGGGTGCTGTGGATTATGGGATGGGGCCTTGGGATCCATGGATCTGAGTTGTTTTTTCTGGTGCATTCCATGAATGCTTGACCGGATTAAACTTGGAGAATTTGGAGGCCGGAATCAACAAACTTGAACTCTTTGCCGGCTCTTTGCCCATACAGGGCCAACTGTAATGCACTGAGTGTTCTCGGACCTTGTCGTTGTCAAATGCCTGCCCCAAAGTGGTTTCTTCAAGTGATGGAAGAGAAAAAAGTCACTGGGATTGAGGTCAGGGGAGTAGGAGGGATGAGGGAGAATTTTGTAACCCCAAGTCACCTGAAAGTTTCACCATTTTGTGAGCTGAATGGTCTGGCATGTTGTCATGATGGAGGTGCACTTCAGTTTTTTTAACTGGGTGTGCCATTTTGGTTGTGACCATCTAACAGCACCGTGCAGACCTATACCGCGTTTTTTTTTTTCAAGTGTTCATGCATGTACTCAATTTGGGCAAATATTTTCAATTTTTTTATATAATAATACAAATTTTATGGCCGCCCCTCATAGATGAGCCTTGGGTGGCCATGACCCTGTCTCCAGTTTACTGGTATATAATTTATAATCTATTATGTTATTCAGTTCACCTTGTGATGGTGTTAGTGTTGTGGCTGATCAGTGTATATGAACTAATTATGGCTAAGCACATTATAAGCAATAATGGCTGAAAACTGGTGGAAAAAATTGATTCACTGTAAAATTCAATTCACAATATCTTCTTTTTCAAAAAATATGCTACATACCAATAAATAAAGTTCTGTACCTCACACCCATGTTTTTTCCCTTGTGTATGTGTTCTGCTTCACAACCATGTTACCAGTAAAAAACAATTTCATACTTAAATTCAAGACCTAAAACATAGCATTAAATGATTTCCCACTTCTATTATACATGCTAAAAACGCATCATGATAAAATCATCATAACAAATTATGTCAAAATAAGTCAAATTGTGTTGTCATAGGATTTAAATATAAAACTTTGAATATCACAACCCCTTTTCTTTGACCTGAAAACAGGCTTTTTGGAAAATTTCTTTAGTGTTAATGTGTGGAAAGAAAAATAACTGAGTTTTTGGCTTGTGAGGACGTGCCGCATGAAACATATCATCTGTATTTGACAGCAGAATGTGAAATAATATGTGAAAACATTTTTTTATGCTTCTAACTGTCCAACATGGTTTTGACAGTGTTTTTGCATTTTCACATGGAAAGATGTTTTTTTTTTATGCCATGTGTGAACTAGGCCTTAGACTTCCTGGAAGCTCAAACCATTCTGGTCATTCTTCTCTGATCTCTAACCCAGACCAGCATTTACATCTACAGAGCTGCTGCTCACTGCATGTTTTTTTTGCTTAATCACCAATTCAGTGTAAACTCAAGAGACTGTTGTGTTTAGGGCTTTTAAAATACTTGATTATAATCAAATAGTATTTTAAAAAATCCTTCAAGATTTTTTTTATATAAACAAATATTCCTCCTCCACTTATGCTGCAGATGGTAGTTGATAATGCAAAGCAAAATTGCACTGACAACAATCCACAAGGAAGGCCACTCAACTTCATGATGGAAAGCAAAGTGCTAGGCTCATCTACATTTACTCAATTACAGTATTAATGTCTGTTTATAAATATTCTTACATGTATGTACAGGATGTCTGTAAATAAAATTAAATGATGATTTAATCGCTGTATTTGTTGACATGTTAGCAAACAGGAGAGGCTTTCATTTTTTCATCTTATTATCTTTATCCTAACAGTCTTTAAAATCGATGTATCTACATTTATTTCCATTCAGTCCATTTTATATGAGGTTTCCTACGTAACAAGTAACATAAGTATTAAGTATTTCTTAATACTTAATACCCTCTTATTCATATTCAAGCATAACTTTGAAAAATAACATTTTCCTTTTATTACTTGTAAAAATAATGACACTTTTAATTCAGCAACTATTTGTGATACATTAACCACCTCCGACAATAAAAAAATATAAGTTATTATATTTGCTGGTACTGTTACTGTTCAACTTCAAAAAAGTATGTTTGACAATATTTGGTCAAGGCTCTTTTAGCACGAATTACTGCCTCAATTCAGTATGACATGGAGACAATCAGCCTGTGGCACTCCTGAGACACTATTCAAGAAAAAGTTGCTTTGATAACAACCTTTATTATTTACTATTGCTTTAGTATTATTGGATCTGGTGTTTCTCATCTTACAATGACAATAACCCATAGAGTCTTGGTGTGGGGTTCAGGTCAATCGAGTTGGCTGGTCAATCGTGCACAGTAATGTACTGTACTAGTCAGCAAACCAGTTAGTGATAGTTTTGGCACAGTCTGCAGGTTCTGAGTCCTGCTGGAAAAGGAAATCGGCATCTGCATAAAACCTGTCAGCGCACGGAAGCATGAAGTGCTCTAAAATTTCCTGGTACATGGATGTGGTGATTTTGTAGTTAATAAACCACAGTGGAGCAACACTAACAGATGACATGGCACTTAGAACCTTAATTTCCAAATGAAATGCAAAGTTTACTTTCTTCTCAGAAGAGGACTTTGGGCCACTGAGCAGACGTCTGTGCATGGTGGCTCTTGATGCACTAATTTCAGCCTTACTCCACTTCTTGTGAAGCTCTCTCAAGTTCTTTAATCAGCTTTGCTAGACAATCCTCTTAAGGCTGCGCTAGTCCCTGTTGCTTGTATACCTTTTCCTACCACACTTTTCCCCTCAACCTTCATTGAAACAAAAACATTAAAATATGTCACTTTTCATATCTAGAGTATATGAGAGTGTATATATATATAGACACACACACACAGGTTGTACCTTACTTACGAACGAGTTCTGTTGTAGGAGCATGTTCCTACTATAAGTCGAATTTGATCTTAAGTCTGATAAAGTGAGTCATACACCTTTGATACAAATATACAATGTAAAACATTGACGCCAGTTTGTCAATTGTTTTCAACTTTTTTGGACAGTGAACTCTTTGTTAAGGATTTTCCGAAATTTACTTGGCAGCTTTACAGAACAGCCATTTTTATCATCATGCTTCTGGACTGATTAATTGAAACTGGTACGGCTGACTACTTTTTCCCGCACCCCGGCACACACACAGAATATACCAGACTTTTTATAAATTCACTTACACACTGAAAATATGTATATAATTGTAAATATTGCACTGAGCTGTCTATTTTTTGTACACTACACGTGAGCTACTTTCATGATTGTTCGTAGAACCGCGGTGTGTTCGTATGTGCGGAAATTCGTAACTCAAATGTTTGAAAGTCAGGGACTATCTGTATATATACAAAAAAAAAAAGAAAAAAAGAAAAGAAACGGCAGTGAACATATAACATGCCATGTAAGAGTACAAGACATTAGCTTTGGAGTGTGTTGTGATCCCAGTGAATACAGTCTAGCTTTAATTACTGTTGGCCGATTTTCTCCATTAATTCAGCTTAATAGAACAGGCAGTATGTCTCTGAGGAACTGTAGCGAAAGATTCAAATATCACTCCAGAGATATGGAATTGTTACAGGTTTGAAAAGTCAGATGAACACATTTATTTAAAATATAATTCAGCTCTAATTTGCGTGTCAGAATTAGATCACTTTCGACCTTGACAGATGAAATGGGAAACTGGAGGCTCAGATGTTCAAGTTTTTTTTTTTTTTTTTTTTTTTTTTTACTAACATGCTAGGCAGCTAATTAAGATGAGTGATATTATATATTTATATATTTTTTCTTTCTCAAACAGTCCATATAGTCAGTGTTTTAGTTTGAACAAATGAATTTGTTTGTATGTTGATTAATCTATAGCTAATAATTGTATTTACTTTGTTTCTGATCCTGCGTGGAGAAATGTTACCTTGATGTTACTCTGTAACCTGGAAAAAGATTTGGGATTAAAACCCCAAGATGACTTTTGTTATGGTGGCATTTTATGTCATGAAAGACACGCTCCCCATTTACTGTACTGTACTTACTGCTGAGTAAGAAGAGTTCACTAAACTGTGTAAAAATAGTAACAGTTCCATAACCATAACAAATTCTTCTTCTTCTTTTTTTTTTTATATTTCACATTTAAAATAACCATTGTTTGCAGTGTTTTCTATAGATAGTGATGTTACTATTTTAACAGCATATTGTAAGTTTAACAGCTTAAGAAAGAAAGATTTTCATTACTTATTTGGTCTTTTTTGTTCAGGATTGTTTGTCACAGTTACAAGTTAAATTCATAAAAAATAAAAATAAATTTCTTGTCTTTTTTTCACCTCATTGTCCTGAAAATGTCCCAAGCCTGACTTCAAAACCAAGGCACACACTCAACTGTAACTTTTATATTACTGATACTATAAATAGAATATTATCTGCTTGGCTGAGGTGGATATGTGGGTATAGTGATAAAGTTGGCGATACGATAATGGAAGCAGTGAGCGTGGTCCAGTCCCTATGACTGTTGAATTCCATGCTCTAGGAGTGCGCGCAGTACATGTCTTCTTACCTTTGTGTCTGATGAGGTATCTGCCAAGGACAATGAGGAGGCAAAGCATGATGAAGACAATGACAGCCACCACTCCCCCAATCACTGCATGATCAACACCTGATGAACTGGACATTGCTGTGGGGTCTGAGAGAGAACAGAAGAGTTGGAGAAAACACTGTATATACTGTACCTTCTGAGAGTGGATATTCAAGTTAATGTTCTTGAGCCAGATGGAAGCAAGCAAGTACATATTCATTTTCTCTTAGATCAACTTACATCTGAATTTGAAATGATGCATTAAATGCCTCTGTAAACATATTATTAAAAAACTACATGCACTGTCTGTACTTTGAAAATACACTATAATAATGCTATTAAATGTCACATAAAGCTCTGGCAAAGTGTTATTATTTATTTAATGATATTTTTAGTGTAATGCTATGTTTTTACTGCACATTTACAGACCTATGCAAACCATAAACTATAAACTTTTAATATTTTCAAAGAACCAAATGATTAGGAATTTTTTCTTGTCTCAACTGTTTGTACAGTAGTTTTTCCTGGTGTTACTGTATGAAGGTAAGTAATTCATAAGCAATGTTTCATAAGCACATTTCCCCACCTCCAATGAAGCATCATGTGTTTGGTACTTTTCTCTTTGGATTGGCCTGGATTTATTTTATTTGCACACTGGTCAAGCTGTTGTCTTTGCTCTGATGGTTCTCTATTGCTTATTAGATGAGATTTGCATTGTCTGGCATTTTCATGAAAGAAGACATGCCAATGATATCAATTCAGAAAGCAATAACGAGCAAAATGTGTTATGACTGTTCGTGGATGGGCTCTTGGTGAGCAAAAATAGCTTTCTGCTCTCCATGTCATGTTGGGCAAGTCGTCTAATTGACCCCGCAGCAAGCAGCATTTCCAGCAGTTCTGCCCATGCCAACCCTTTTAAAGGTTAGGTTTTATTTTGCACTGCTTGCTATATTTCTTGTTGCAGTGCCTCATAATGCCAAGATAGCCCAGTTAACTGTACTGCATACAGGAAAGGATTTGGATTGATCTATATCTGTTTTAACTAGGTGAGGCTGTAGTGAATTATGACCATTATGAACATACTGTAGAGTAGTCTATTATTACATAATCGTTTAAACAATCCCCTCGATGGGAGAAAAGACAGGTGAGGTGATGTAATCCAAAAGAAAAAGAATTAAATGCTTACTTCCAACTGTCTGTTACAGACCCAGGAGCCACAATGTTTCTGTCCTGAAACATTTACTTACAACTTCCAATGCTCAAGGCCACTGAACATATTATTCTTCAAACACAGAATATCGTTTAATCTGTCGCTTATTTTTCAACTCAAGAGAATTTCACGTTAAGATTAGCCTGGATAAGAAAAAAAAATCCAGTTAACATTAATTTTGTGCCCCTAATTTGCATTTTTATTTTACTTCTAGAGAGTGTGAAAGAGTTCAGAAACAAACAAACAAAAAAAAACCCTGTGATGGGACAGTAGTGTGACAATAGGAGGTGGAAAGATAATATGAAGAATAAACACAGACAGACACACAACTGAAGACAATACCTTCAGTATCTCCTCAAATAGATGAATGGATGGATTAATAGATCAGTGCCACATCAGGGAGGGACCAGAAAAAGTGGAGAGAGAGAGAAAAGCAAAGAAAGATTATGAAAAAGAAAGCTGTTAATGAGCTGAATGTGTGTGTGTGTGTGTGTGTGTGTGTGTGTGTGTGTGTGTGTGTGTGTGTGTGTGTGTGTGTAACTCGTATCAAAGAGATCTCTGTATTCCTAGAATTGTGTCACATGGTGGCATATTTTCGTACTTGTGCTGGTGTGGTTGAAGCAGTAGAGCATATGACATTTAAAATATGCCAAAGCAATAGCATTTTCCAATACCTATTACGACTTGTTTACAACAGACAAGATGACAAAGACAGAACTGTATGTTCTTGAGGAAAAATAATTTTAAAATTCATATTTTACTTCCTACAATCCTGTTTGTTCTTTATTTACCCCCCCCCCCACCCCCACCCTGCCCAACATAAATACACAATTTCACCAAGAACAGTAAATAAGTAAATACATGTGGCTGAAATTTTATTTATTTCAAATCAGAATAAGCAACTCAGTGGAAGCAAGCCGCTATTAACACATACTTAGACATACAGTAAGACAACAAATGATTCATTACACTTATCACTTTCACTACCAAAAAAGATCTTAATAAAAACTAATTGCACATTATTATAAAAGTGTGGACAATACTAGAAAACAGTGCAGCATTTTAAAGGAAATAAAAGTAAGTCATTGAATAAGCCATACACCTGACCATAGCACTTGCACAGGTGCTTGAACAAACATTAATTTTGTATTTGTACTGTATGTGTCTGGGTAAGACACCAGCGCAGGATCAGCAGGACTTCATTAAACTAAGCAAACAAATGTGAATCAGAATGACTCGGGCAATGGTGCAATCAACCCCCAGCAAGCGCAAGATGAGATCAACATCATGATCACAACAACTGGATAACATTGTACCTGTTCAAATTAGAACTCAAACTGAAACTTGCAAACCAGTGCGGATGTCCACACAATCACGTGATCTGGGACATGGATCCACAATGAAAACTCGTTGAAAAATGAGTGGCGAGACGAGAGAAGAAATGAAGAAGGAAATAAAAATGACAATTTTGTAAAGAGTTAAGTCTCAATTGCTTTCCGCTTTCGTGCTATTACGACTATGTAAGTAAACGCTGCTCCCTTGAATTGACCGTGCGGTTAAATTAACTTAGTTTTCTGAAAGAGTGACTGGTTTAACCACACAATCGAAATAGAGAACTGTAATCCCAAGATGATGTGATAGTAGTTTGGGGGGTTGTATCAGTACAGCCAATGTTAGAGGGAATATAGGAAATAACATGCTACATGTAAGTCTCTACCGTTGCTATCACAGCACCCAATGCAGATAGGTCGACAAATCTGATCTTGTTCAAATAACAGTGTAGACGGTCAGTTAAACAAATCAGATTTGCCTGGAGTCTGAATAACACCTATATACTGGGTTGTCCTGTGGCAAGAGAGTTGTGGGTTCAAATGATTAGTCGATCCCTGAAATGAGGCGGTATTGTTTTTTTTCTTCACTGTGCATTGTTTGCAGATGCTCACAGCCAATGTCTTGTTATCTTCCTGTCAAGGTCCCCGGTACTGTAATTGTCCCCCAAAGTATGACTTGGGGAGGATACATTCATCAGACTGGTTTTTGGGGGAGCTACAGTAGATTCATTCCTGAAACCAAGAACCGGGTCGACCAGGTTTGGCATGAATTTATACTCTTGGATATTTTATCTACTTAAAGTTGGTTGGGTTCTTTAGTTAACAAATGGGGTTCCACTGGATATGCTCTATGTCTCTATGTTAAAGAAGAACAAAGTCTTTGGAAAATGCTGTAGAATGATGAAGCCTCAAATGAACTGACAACAGACGTTAAGAAACTGCACGAAGAGCCATAATCTCCTAATGATGGTAGGTGTTGTCCAATTAGTCCCTGCCAACAGTACATCATGTAGCTCCAATTATCTACAGTAGTAATCCTTTCTATTATCTGAGTCTCTGGACTTTTATAATTGTTCCTGCTACTATGACCACAAAACTCAGACAGTAGGCATGTCAAAGGGAGGACCAGCACATGGCTTCACATTCCTTTTATTAAATCTATGGATCATGGTTCTTCATCTGTTGAAAGCCTTATACAACAGAAAAGTCAGTGGTTAAAGTAATCAGTAAGGAAATGCTTTCTAGATGCAGTGTGCCAATTTGTAGGATGATCCTTAGTTTGATCAACAACAACAGCAATCAGCAAGACCTAGGCAGGGCATGACAAGAAACAAGATAAAAACCATGAAACAATGACTGTATAGGAAGGCTTGGCAAGGACTGGAACGAATGACACAGTCTGCTAACCTTGTAACATGAATGTGTTACTGAGAGTTCTTATATTCTGTGATATCAAGTGTGTGTGTAACAGGGGAAAAATGTGCATAATCAGTAGTTAGATGAATGTGGAGTGAAAGAGTCTGTGATGGAGGTGAGCTGCAGTCCAGGCAGCCATGTTTGTATGCGCTGTATTCTAGAAAAAATTGACATGGCTAGAGTCTGTGGAGTCTACGCCCATGTCAAAGACTGTCATAATGATATAAAAAATGTTGATCTCCCACAACAAACACTGATCCCCCTTGCCAGCTTGTCACACGTTTTTATCTTATGCAAATCAACCCTACTAAAATTTGTAAGTTTATTTTGATAAAATTTAGGGAGTCAGCTTAATATATTTAATTAATATATAAATAATAATTAAGTTAATATATTTTGTTCATCTTGCATATAATAGTTGACTAAACAAAAAAAAAATGCTCTAAAAATATGTATGTTTTTATGGTTTACAACCATGCCACGCTGAGAAACCCTAAGTTTAATTAAGCAGAGTCAGTCTTAAACACTATCACCTCAGGCCTCCAGGGTTGGGGGTTCGAACCTCGCTCCAGCTGTGGAGCACCACTTTTCCCCTTACAGTTCAGGGGGTACAAAATATGAAATTCTGTTTGGTTTTCCCCAAACATGGCACTGGGCATTAAGGCCAAACAACTTCACTTTGGCCTTATCTGTCCATAGGACATTGTTCCAGAAGTGGTTTGTTAAAATGCAGGTTTTGTGCACCTCAGTCATACATTTGTGTTCTTTTTCTCCTGGCAACCTTTCCAAACAAACCCTACTTTTTCAGTCTTCGTCTAATTGTGTTGTCATGGACCTTAACATTTAGCACACTCAGTGAGGCCTGTAAGGTAACTCTTGTGTTATTTTTTATATTTCTCTAAACATTGCCTGGTCTGACCTTGGAGTGAATGTGCAGTGACATCCACTCTAGGGAAGACTGGCAACTGTCTTGAATGCTTTCCACTTGTGAATAATCTTTCTCACTGTGAAATGTCAAACTTCAAATTGTTTGGAAATGGTTTTATAACCTTTTTCAAATTGATGTGAGGCAACACTTTCCCTCTTGGCATTGTATTAACACAGACCTGTATGTTTCAGAGCAGCAAACCGCCAAAACTTTTATAGAGGTCTGCACACCTGCTGATGATCAATTAATCAAGAGCTGGCTGCAACTTACCCTCCATTTTGAAAGCAGTAAGTATTTGCTCATAGACTCGCTATGATTAGATAATTTTTATTATGTTTTGTAAAAACTCGGAAATACTGTAAAAGAGGAGGTAA
>JAQMYL010000018.1:11632351-11655474 GCA_030014365.1 Clarias pachynema
GCTCATAGACTCGCTATGATTAGATAATTTTTATTATGTTTTGTAAAAACTCGGAAATACTGTAAAAGAGGAGGTAATAACTTTTAAACAAGACTGCACATGTAAAAATTATGTACAATCTATTTAATTGTGAGATTAAAAACTACTTGTTAAAAAACTAACCTACATCTTGAGTGTCAGGTCTACTAGTAAATTTCATATGAATTAACCTTATGTACTAAAGGTTTTGAGTTGTTTCTAAAAAAAAATTTGACGAAATTTGGATTTACAGTATATTGGGACATGGATCACAAAAACATAACTTCACAACTTTACACCAATCAGCCATGACATTATATCTACTAATATAATGATAGGTGAAGTAGACAAGACTAATACCTACTATACACCAAGCAAACTGGTGACAGGCATCATAGGCACCAAAGGCTCATTAATATACATGGGATGAAAGGCCAGCTCATTCTGTCCAATCCCACAGAAAAGCCAGTGGAGAACAAAACCCCCCAAAAGTCTGTGTTAGTCACGATAGAATGGCGCCAGAATATCCAGTGCACCACATCCCGCTGCCCTGGCGGCCCAACAGGCAAAGAGCCCAAAACTGCTGACCCGTCCTCCAAAACCCCTAGATCCCAATCTGATCAAGCATCCATGGGACGCACCAGACCAGCGGTGCCACATATCTGTACATACAGCTGATTCTAATTAGTACAACTCTTCAGCCAGTTAGGCATGACCTAATTAGTGAAAGCACCTGTTTTGTCCTGGTGTAGTTAATAGATGGAACAAATATGTGGCAGAATTTTTGCTTTCTGAAGTCGGGGTTGCCACCTTTGCTACAGAAAAACATGTCCGATCCACAAAGACCCCAAATGATTCGCTGCCAACAACCTGGTGTCAGAGACCACAGCACACCCACCTTGAGCCCCAGCAGAGCCACACATCTAGGGGCCGGAGGTGCCCCATTGGCACAAGGTGGTTGATCGGTTTCACGATTTGCTAATTTTGTTTAAAGGCCACATGAAATTGCTTCAACCCACCAAGAAAAAGTTTGAAAAGAAAGTGTTTTTTTTTTTTTTTACTGTTTTGCATATTGTTCAAAGCCATGTGCAAAACTGCTAATTAATTGTTAATTGGTTAAATGCCCAAATGCGATTATCTTCACTTCCAATATTTAATTACTTTGATTTTGCTTTGATCCTTTCAACCACATATGCTTGAGAGAGATAAAAGCACTTTGTGTGTTGGCTTGTAAGCGTTTATATCATATATCATATGCCAGTTTTTTACAATTTCACTGGAAAACGTGCAGAAAGAGCTTAGTAAATAAAGACCTTACAAGCTAAAAGGATTTGCAAAGAATGATTTGTAGCTAAATAATGTGTTAAATCCTGTATTGTTGCAAAGTAGAGCGGATGCTTACATTCAGAACAATTCTCTAACCTGGACCTTTGCTCGCACATACTGTACAGTATAGTGGCCACATCATACACACAAACATATACAGATGTAAGGACGCAAAGCTAGCAAGAAAAAATATATTTCTTTTGTTATTCTCATTATGCTGTATTAAGGCATAAATATACATGTGTGTGTGTGTGTGTGTGTGCCTGTCTGAGTCTGTGTGTGTCTCTGCAATGAATTACCTGTAATGTACACGCCATTCAGCCAGGAAACCGTGGATGGAGTGATAAAAGGGGGAGGGAGGGATGGTGCGGATGAGGTTGGAGGAGTAGGTATGGAGGAGGGAGAAGGAAATAGGTCAGGAAAAAGGAAGTTTGAGATAGTCGTGGTGTGGACAAGAGATGAAGGAGAGCGGGAGGGAGACAGAGAAGAAGAGGGAGAAGTGGAAAGAGGGAGAGAGGAAGAATCAGAGGTAAAAGACATCAGAAAATATGTGGGAGTAGAGGAAGGGGAGAGAGACGATGTAGGTAGTGGAGGAGAAGAAAAAGAAATGGTGGATGAAGGGAGCGAGGGTGAGGATGAAAGCAAGGTAGAAAGAAGAGTGGAAGACTCATCAGAGGGTTGGACAGTGGACTGAGGAGGAGGAGGAGATATAGTGTGAAGGAGAGACGTAAAAAGGAAATGGGAAGGTGAGGTGGAGGTAAAGGAATGGGAGAACATCTCATTCCAGAGGGTGGAATTCTTCAGATCTTAGGAGATGCAGCGATAATAATTTTAAAGGAGTGGGATTATTATGGAAAGATTGACAGGTTGAGTGATATACAACAAAAAATAATAAAAGTGAAATAAAAAAGAAAAAATCAGGATCCATGCAATAAGAGAGAAAAGGAAAGAAAAGGAACATAAATTCAGATAAAGGATGAAAGTAAAAGTTGAAAACAGAAAGAAAATAACATTTCTGTTGTTTGTACCTTTCTCTCATACTGTATCTATTTATTACCTTGTACTAGCAGGGTGTAGGAACCCTGGTTCCAGCCAATACCGTTGTCTGCTTGACACAAGTAAACTCCATTATCGGATTTGTTGAGGGTTTCGAAGCGGAGGTATGCGCCGTCAGGCCTCACCTGTGGAGGGAACTCTGCGTCTTTCTTATTCCACATGAATGACAAGGGCCTGAAAGTGTGAGAGACAATCAGAATCCAGTGCTTAATTTATTGATTGCGTCATTACTGTATATTTGTCTTGGTTAAATCATACTGACAAACAGCTATGATAAAAATGGGTGTTCGGATAAAATAAAGTTTTATAATTAACATAAATAGAAAACAAATTATGTAGTGTAGATTCATGAAACAATAATGCTTTAACTGATACATTATTACACGTCTCCCTCCAACCTTTACCAACACCTATAAGCCCTCACTCCCATCTAATCTAATCCACATCCATTCATGAACTGCAACTCTAATAATTAGTACATTATTTTACAGATAAAACATTTTGTGCAGAGTGCTGCTGCTACTGTAAATACCCATAAATGAGGGAGAGTGTGTGTGTGTGAGAGAGAGAGAGAGAGAGAGAGAGAGAAAGAAATTACAGATACAGGACAAATAAACTATATGTATAAAAATGTATTTAAAATGTAAAAAAAAATAAAATAAATAAATCTCCTAGTATTTGTTCAGACAGAAAAAAAAAGCTGGTCTACAGGTACATTTTTGTTCCCTAAGGCATAAACAATTTAATGGTACAACAGTGTTCTTCAAGTCTCATTAATTCCACTAACTAAAGGTCCATTAAGGTGACATGAAGTGAGCTAATGTATTTGTAGCCTTAATCCACAGTAACTTCTTATAAAAGTGCTTATAATACAAATATTATATAATGGCGGTATTTTATAAGACAGATGTTGATTTGCAGTACGGCATGTGTCTACACTATTCTTGAACTGTCTAATAAACCTCTGTGTGTACACAATATTACAATTATTGTAGAGGCATGTAGCACTTAACCAACTGGACAATATGTGAGAAAGATAACTCCAGGAATAGATAACAATCTGTTTTTATATACAATAAATACGCAGATGACTGCAGTGGTGTTAAAGCAAATGCTTAACAAAAGACTTTGTGCATATCTGCGCATACATGTAAAAAGGCATTAAAGCTAATAGATGCATATCAGTCCCATAATGTGCTAAAGGGGTTATGTTATGTTGAAACTTGGGGGGAACTGTGTCACTTTACATGGACTCTGAGATTAGGGCAAGAACTGCAGCGGAATTCAACTGTGTGCATTTATAGCACCTCGGGTGTGCGAGGAGACTGAGGGGGATATAATACATCTTCCTGACTAATGGCTGATGGCTATAGAATAGAGAGTATAGAATAGCACACTGCTGCGCTAATGGGAGACAGATTTAGCAATGACCTGAAATGCAATACTACGCCAGCAGGTGGAGGTATATATTTTCGTTCAACTGAGAGCGTGGTCAGCTTCACCCACCACAGCACTACCCAACACCACCACCCCACCTTCATCACAGCCTTTACACAAACATCCTATGCGTACTGTACGCTCCCTCTAGCTGGAACCGCACACTATACAGTATGTATATACTGTACATACTATACATTCATGTATAGTATATACTATACATTCATCACAACTTATTATATATACGTAATCTACCCCAACATCTATGAGAACCTAAGCACACCATATACACAATATACCCAACACTCCTGAACAAACTGAATTATGTACCATACACAATATTACTCCTTACCCTCCCCAACCTACTGTACTTCACACCCTATACATAAACAACCCCAATGCTTACCTGACCCCATTCATCCTAAAACATGCCATGTACATTATCTAACCCACACACTATACTGTACCTTGTTTTCCCATCCTTAAACCCTATACACCCAAGCCTTTACCCTATATATTACCTACTGTAACCTTAATCATACCCTATGCATTATCTATCTCTAACTTGATCATGTGCTATACATAATCCACCGCAATACTTCACCACTGTCTATACTGTATATAACCTCCTTCTATACCTCACTTAACCTGAATCATACCTTAAACACAACCTAATGCTTACCAAAAATCACACACTAAATGCAACCTAGCCGAACACCCGCTAACATCAAACAGCCTTGAAAATACTTCATCCCTCCACAAATCTCTTTACATAACCTTTGCTAACTAGTCTATGTTTCTGTCCATTCGGGAGTGCTGGACTGAATTATTTCATAAATCTGATTAACTGAATCATTAACTCGCCTATAATACTGAAACAAAATCACCTACAGCTATAAGACTAAGCCCTACACCGAGCCCTATCAGTTACACCGCTACATTCTGACCTCCAGACTTTGAGGGAGTGATGAGACAGACATTCTGGTATTGACTGTGGAAACAAGAAGAAGCCTTAAAACTCAGCGGTTGAGAAAATAACATCCGAACTTGCTTTGCACTATGCACATTTGACGTCAGATAATCAGACAATATCTAAAAATGTAAGCATATAATTTGTGAGCTATAATTTTATGCTGGCAATTAAGAAGATTATGCCTGTGGAAGAAAAAAAAAAAGAGTAGAAAATGGAACCTTCTTTCGCAATTGCTTTGTTCTGGCTGAGCATCAGATGGAAGAGTCTAAGGATTCGTTTCTAAATCATTCTCATTTTGCTTGATTTCTTATTCAAGTATCCCAATCAGGGTGTCCCCTGTCTTGTGCACCGAGTTCCCTGGGATAGGCACAAGGCCTCCTGGGAAAATGAATAGATAGATGGATGGTATTCAAGTTTCATTTAACTATACAGTAAATAAAGAAGTAGACTAACAACTGGAATGGATAGGTTATTACAAGATTTTCTAAACGAGTAGAATCTCTATATGAACAGATGGGTGAAAGAATTAATTGACCGATGACAAATAACACTCACGTTTCAATTCTTTTTTTGTATCCTGATGCCTTTGAGAGTTACACTACTGATAATACAACCGCACTGAAGTGTTAACGTAAAAAAGACATATATCAGTGTTAAATTGGCCAGCTGCTCAGAGCATAAAGCTGGACAAATGTCAGCAGCTTCAACTGCACAAATGAAAATAACTACACAACCTTGGTTTGTGTACCATACGATTCCTATGCATTAAGGTCAAAATGATGTATTAAAGCTGGAAAAAGTAACTTAATAAGACGCCGATATGAGATACAAGAGACTAATAACATACCAAATAATGAACAATATTATTCTTTTTAACGGCTCCTAAAATCCCCCCAAAAAAGTTTTCACAATCATTAAAAAGAAAGTACAAACACTGATCTCAGAAGCTCACCTTGGCATTTAGTTGGCATTTAGAATTTCCAGTAGTGAGATCTCACTCTTTGATCGAATTTTGCTTTCCTACCACTGGGCAGTGTAATAGGAAAGTAAATGCATCTTGCATTTGATTGCAGAAGGATGCTTTTGCAATAAAATGGTGGTAGTGGTAATGTTATGCTCGCTTTATGAATATATAACACCTGCATGTTTAAAATGCATGAATTCTAAACATGCACTATTGAATAGGGGTTTGGATGGAACCTATCACAGACCAATACTAGACTGCAATCTGAAAGCAAGCAAACATTAGCTGCAAACTAATTCGATTTGTAGAGAACATGGACAATAATCATCATATAAAATCATTCTGTTTAGTTAAAGATGTAGCTGCTTTCACTACGGCACTCTACTAGGGGTGCAATATTAAAAATTATCTTTTGTCACCGGGCCTCAAAACGACCAAAAAAAAAAAAAAAATTTATATGTATTACAACATTTACAATATTAATAAGTGCTGCACTATTTAAAACGTTTTAACTGATTGGTGATTCAAGCAATTAAATTCAAAAAGTCTCAGTGATGTTAATTAATAATGAGTCTGCACCTGCATCCTCTTCACTGATCAGTCCTGACAACATTATAAGAACATCATGAGGACATTATATGATTCTTCAAATGATAAAACTACACGCGGCTGACTCTGCTTTCTACAGTGCATCAAAATGATGAAACGCCTCGAGGACACAAAGTCCCTGAACTCCTATTAAGTTAGCTTTCACGCAAGCGGGATGCAAACTGACTACATTAAAACCTTCTGGAAGCGTTTACGTTATGAAAGAATGGTGCATTGGTTTTAAATCCGATTTTAATGCAACAGAATAAAAAAATAAACAATTTCAAACCTCCAACCAAGTGTCTTTAACCCTTTTAATTCTTTTCACGTAGCTATGGCTGTGCTGTTTATTCACTCTGTTCCTTTTTGACCTCACAACAATACAGCAAGTTCAGCAGCAATTTGTAGTGTACATAAATAAACTGTACAGTATATGGAAATAATAACAAATTAAAAAAACATATCATATGCTTAGAAAGCCACAAAGGTATTTTCTGATAGAGACTAAAAACACAATTTATTCTTAAAGGACATTCTTTTTTTAAATATTAATTCACTCATTCTCTATACTGCTTATTGTGTATGCGTTCATGGGAGGTGTGAAGCCTATTGCAGGAGAGTCAAGCATGAGGCAGGATACATCTCGGAGGTGCCAATCCACTATAGAGCACATAAGCACACTCGCAAAGACCCTGCATATCTTTGGTCTGTGGGAGGAAACCGTATTACCTAGAGGAAACCCACTATGCACAGTGAGAACCTCCTGCACAATAATCTGGGTCAGGAAACGAACCCTTGACCCTGCAGGTGCGAGGCCACTGTCATAACCACTACGCCTCTGTACCACCTATTTTTATAATACAATTTTTTTCCCCCGATTAATTATTATTGGAATTAAACTACTTTAACCATGTACTTAATAACAGTTATGAGTTTTAGGGTGAAGAGATGTTCCTTTTCCTTAAAGAGATAGGGAAAAAGCAGAGAGACGGAAAATGTGTGATAGAAAGTAAGGAAACAGTAAGAACAAAGAATTGTAAGAGGAAGAGAAAAAGAGACGAGAGATCAATGAGTGGACCGTCTCAGGCTTCTCTATAATGAACAAATGTCAGGATGCAAGGAGATATGCATTTGACCATGTGTGCTTGCTTATGTGTGTGTGAGTGAGTGAGTGTGCACTCTTACTCAGGGTTTCCATTCCCCATGCAATGCAGAAAAAATCTCTCTCCTTCTCGAGGCAGGTCGTTTCCAGGCTTAATCAAGACACTCGGGGAGACTTGGGAAAGACACACACACACACACACACACACACACACACACACACACACACACACACACACACATCGCATTTATAAACTCAAAAGCTGAAGCCAAGATCAATTGCAGAACAACCACTTTCAGGTCCAGAGTTTGATTTCTTTCTTCTACAAAGGATTCAAGAACCTTCAAACATGCGAGAGTAATAATGCCCTTTCGCATGCACTGAAATGCCTTTTTTTCAAATTCCATTTTTCTGGTTCTCTCAACTGTTATTAATGTGTTGATTACAGATCATCCTAGGTGAAGCTTTCCTTTTGGTGTTTTAACCAGTGCTACAGACACTGACTATGATTTCTTGATTGCTCACAACATAATGCACATTAAATTCCCACGCATGCATACTGTACGTGTTGCTTTAAATTGTGCAGTGCTCTGCCGCAGCTATAACGTGTGGAATGTATATGTCTTACACAGCACACTCAAAGGCAGCTCTGTCTTCTTGTCGCCATTGTTGATGGATGGATGGTCCACAGCACAGCCGATCATGGCGTTGTTATCGGTCCTGGTCACCAACAGCGTGAGCACACTCGTCACTGTGTATGTCGGCTCACTGGGGTTGGATTCCACCACATTAGGACGAGCTTAAAATAGTAATAAAATAAAAAAAATGAAACAGTGACAAATCAGGTCATAATTACCTCTGATGATCCAGCTAACAAGTTAACATTTTCAAGACTCTTAATCTATAGTAAAAGCTTACATTTTGTATCTGCAAGTTGTAATTATGAATGATAAATTGAACTGTTTTTACATTGACAGAATGACATTTTTTTATCTTATACTGTATATTCAGCACATACATTGATCAGCCACAACATTCAAACCACTGGCCCATTATTGTGTATTATTGTGTCTGACCCCTTGTGGCATGGACTAGACAAGACCTCTGAAGGTGTGCTGTGGTATAAAGCACCAAGACATTAGCGGCATTACGCATTAAGTCCTGCAATTTGCAATGTGCGATCTCCATGGATTGGACTTGTTAGTCCAGCACAGTCCACAGATGCTCAATCAATATGGGGAATTGGGAGGCCAAGTCAACAACTTGTTGACAGATGGATGATCGTACTGAAAGAGGCCACTTTTATTACAGAGCGCTGCTGCCATAAAGGGTGGGGGTGGGGGGTAACCAGGGGGCGGGCAGGGGGTACGTGGTGTGCTCCTGTGCCCGTTGTAAGTGTATTTATTGGCGAACAGGAGTCAGCCTGGGTGCTCTGATTGGTCTAACCCGACAAAGCCTCATATGCAACTGCTATGCACTTTTTTACTGTCAATAACTTTCCTAGTAATTTGTGCTACATGAGCTCTCCTGTGGAATTGGACCAGATGGTCTAGCTTTCATTCCCTATAAGCATCAACAGGCCTTGTGTACCCATCCCGTCACCAGTTCACCAGTTGTCCTTCCTTGGACCATTTTTTCTACTGTATGTACTGTGCGTACTATCCACTGAACACTGGGAACACCACACAAGACTTGCTCTGACTTGGGTCTTGTTTGGCCCTTGTTAAGTCGCTTAGATTGTTACACTTGGCCATTTTTGCTGCTTCCAGTGCGTCAACTTCGAGAGTTAACTGTTAACTCGCTGCTTATTATGTCCCACCCCTTGACAGATGCCACTGTAACAAGATAATCAATGTTATTCATTGGGTGGGTTTAATCTTTTGGCTGATCAGTGTAGTTACATTTATGGCATTTGAACCCTTATAGAGAATGACTTTAATTTATCACAAATTTATGCAACTGAACAACTGGAGGTTACAGGCCTTGCTCAAGGGCTCAGCAGAGCCTCAAAAGCACGAACCTCTGATTAAAGGTTTAATTCCTTAACCATTGAGTAATTACACAGTTACATACTGCATGCCAATGTTTCAAATGAATTAAGGAGCCACAGTGACTAGTTTATGGCCTTGCCCACAACAAAGTATTTGTGTTTTCAAGCAAAATTGTGTGTATGTGTATGTGTAAGTGTACATGAGAGGGTATATGTGCATGTATGTGCATGTACCATCCAGTTTGTCCTGTCCTTTATACCAGTAGAGCTGAGCAGGAGGTTTGCTACCCGTGCTAGTGCAAGTAAGTGTCACACTCCCTCCTTCCTGCACTGGATCCTCAAAACCTGTTATTACTGGCTTCCCAGGTACTCCTGAGTAGAAAAAGAAACACAGAGGGAAACAAATAATGTAAGAAATAAAAAATAAGAGCAAGTAGGGGAGAGATGAGACATAGGTACAGTGAGAGATAAAAGGATAGAGAACCAAATCGAATAAAAAGAAAATGATAGTATGTAAGACATAATGAAAAGGTTATTATGCTTTATTATTTACTATATATTTTATATGAGTAAATTATGTTAATATGTTTACCAGAAGTAAGACCAAAGAAGTAAGCTGGGTGGACATAAGAAAAGTTAGCGAAGCTAATAGTAAAGGGAGAAAAAAATGCTTAAATTTGCTAGGGAGCACAGAGATTGTGGTCATGTGGTGTGAGCAGTCCAGATTGACCCTATTCCAGAGCTCTGGGGGCGTCAGGGTAAGAAGGTAGAGTGCATGAAGTGACACACCCATCATGCATAGCGGCCACTGTACAAGCCTCTGGAGACAGTGTTGCGATCTGGGGTTACTTCAGTTGGTCAGGTCCAGACTTGGCAACGATATGCGGCAATAAAATGAAATTTGCAAATGACCTGAATGACCAGGTTAGATTTTATTACTAGATTTTTTTTCTTTCCTGATGGCTCGGGCATATTTCAAGACAGCAATGCTTGAAAAGAGTAAAGAATAGTTCTGGAAGAATAAAGGATAATTTTCACACATGAAATGCCCACCACTGAGTCTTTGGAATATGCTTGAGAAGACTTTATGGAGTGGCTCAAGTCTCCTGTAATCAATACAAGATTTTAGGGTAAAACGAACCAACTCTGGATGGAAATAAATATTATGTGGCATAAGGTGATTAAAAAATGTCATGGCAAATGTGCACCATAATCAAAGCTGAGGCTAGGCAGTGTATTTAAGCACTCATGTCACACCATGAACTAAACGCTCAGATTACTTGTTAATGATTTTACCAAGCCTTTTGCCTTTGATCTGTTATTCTTTATATCATACCCAGAGCTAAGGGATTTCTCCTTTTACTCTGCCTATGATATTCTGCCTGTAGACTGCCTGATCTTCTGCCTGTTTGACCACACTCTGGCCTGTTGTGTTTTTGGATTGTTTGTCTTGATTGAAGCACAGTAAGATTTTAACTGCAATTGCATCCTGGTACAGCCTTATTTCTTGACAGATAAACACGTTCACTAACACATACCAAGTACTGTGACGGTGGCTCGCGCAATCCGTACAGGCATGGTGAAGATTGAGCAGGTATATTCTCCTTCATCCGACAGCTGCACATTGGCGATGGTGATTGACAGCTCTGTGGGCGTGGACCTATGTAGCTGAATGCGGTGATCTCTCAAAGCTGGGAAAAAAGCAAGCGAGAAAGAAAGATTTCTCAGTTTAACATGCAATGATAAGCCCAGAGAGATAACTAAATGCAGGTAATTATTCTACAACGAACGTGTGTGTGCGTGTGTGTGTGTGTGTGTGTGTGTGTATGTGTATGGTGAGATATTATTTCACCCCATAATAATAATAATACAGAAGAAAATGAAAGTAAAAAACAAACAAACAAACATCCAGAAGTGACCTTTTGGTTTCTGAGGTCGCAATTTGTGTTATCTTCAAATCAAGATCAGTTAATTTGTCTCTATCAGGCACCATTCTCAACTCTGTCTCTCTTTCTCTCCCTTTCATTTTCTTATATCTCTAACTATCCCGACTGAAAATCTGTCATTGCCTCCAAATGACATTACGCACGACTCATACAGATGCAATGGTTTATAAAGAAAATACAACAATGGCAACAACACATTCATTTAGTTCTCACATTTTACTTAAATGAAAATTTTACTCCTTTTTTGTCGAAACGCCAGCCTGGAATAATTTAAGCAATACTATCAGTCAGCTTGTCAACTTGTAGCATATCTTCGTTAGTTAATACAGTCACATATGTAGCTGTGGCTCTATGAAGTAACAGATAATAGCGAGGGTTGGTTAATATTTCCCCTCATTTCGGTTCAGCATTTTGCATTGTGGGCTCATAACAGAAGGTCATAAAAGAGACCAGTACAAGGCCGAGATCCCTTCAGAAAGGTTATGACAAGTTTATGAGCCCTCAGCAAGATGCCGTCAATGGTGGTGCGAAGTGCTGCAATGGCCACCACGTACAATTTATGTGCAGATGGGGTCTTTTTACAGTCTAGCATTTTAGGCTAGTACATTAGGAACCAGGGCAGTATGCTTAATCCAGATGCTGGGGTAGACAACTTTTACTAAACGTCATTTATGGAATGAGAGATTTGAGCACGAATAGGATTCGGGCTGTAAGGATGTCTTTGCTGAAGTACGTGAGATTCTAATTTGCACATCTTTAGTCCAAGGATCGAACATTGCTATGTCTGAAGCCTGGTTGTCCAAACACACGGGTAGATTACTTGGCATTTTACACTGTTTATTATTTGTTTATAATCATGGAAGGATTTAGGGTGATAAATCTGCCAGCTTGACATGTCAATAGTAGAGTAACAGCAAAGAGAACATGGGCCTAGCATAGCTAATACAACAGAGTAGCTATGAGAAGCATAGCATTAATGTGTTACATTGATGTGCTAGAAGCGCTAAGCCCACTGTCTAGACAGAAAGGGATGTTGGAGACCTCACACCAGCCAAAGTCTGCATGACTAGTATCAATCTCAAAAGGTGCAACAGGTGGGGGACACTCATTTGGGCATAATAGCCATGTTAAGTCAGATCCTGGCTAGATGGGAAACTGTGGGAGCAGCTGTGGGATTGAGCTGAAGTGCCAAGGGAAGCCGCACTTTTTGGAGATATGTACAATTTGGTCCATGAACCAGGTAACCATGAATTTGGCTTGAGTTTAGTGCAACTGAGATGAGGTTATGACTCCATATGACAGTGTTGAAATCCCCACAACAGGTTCATCTTGTAGCACTGCTTTTACAATTTTGGGGGTGGTTATAGCTGGACTGTTCCATGTTCCAGCCAAGGTTCTTACTTAGGCCCCCTGCCAGGGGGCCACCGAAGCAGCCTCTCTGGCCACAATCTCATCAGAGCTGACAGAATTGTTGCAGATAATTCTTTATTAGCAACATGAAATTGCTTCCAGTGACCAACAAAAAAGATCCAACAAAGGAAAAGATACAAGTACATTTTAAAAATGCAAAATAAGGGGAAAATGCACAAACTTGTTCTAATATGCTTGCCAGTTACTGGTCACATGGTCTTGTCCACATCACATCTTTCATCTGCTCTTGCTATGCACCTTGAATAGAAATGCTTATTGCAACTTATCCACCCCGTGCAGTCAGACAGCTGAGATGTCTCTGCAGATACATCTCATTAAAAACACTTGTGTGTTTGCATTATTTTCCTGTTGGTTTGTTGAAAACTTTAGACAATGGAAGTCACAGTTGCCCCTTTGAGATTAGACCCTTTCACCAGCCTCCTTATCACATGGTCAATGCTCTTATATCGTCAGTCGGTATGTTTACATGCACAGTTAAGTCGAGCTACAGTATGGTTATAGCTCAACTAGGCCATTAACTGTCCTTGTCCTATTATACAAGCACAGTAGGGGGAATCGATTTATTGAACAAAGTGTGTCCGACTTTGCTATAATAGGTGGCGTTATGCCCTGTTTCAGGTTTTCATCTTTTCAGATTTGAAATTATTGGAACTGGGTTAAGAACCCTTCAACACATTATAACAACCTGGACAGATAGTGCAGAACTGTCAAGCTTGAGAAAGAAGTGTGGTCAGAAAAAAAATCATGAATCGAGACCGCTTAAACACTTGGTGAAGTTGCATGGATAAAAAAAACAACAACAACAACCATAGCTATGTTTAATGGTGAAAAAAGAGCATTTCCACATGCATACAATGTGATGAACAGTGGTGTGGCCATTAAATAAAACACTTGTTAGTGAGGTTAATCAGAAAAAGTTAAAAGTTGCTAAAGAGCATAAAGATTGGTAAAGGTCATGCGGTCTGATTAGTGTTCAGAGCTATAGGTGCATCAGGGTAAAAAGGGAAGCACATGAAGCGATGGATCCATTATGCATAGTGGCCATCGTACAAGCCATTGGCTGTACTGCCTGTGTTATCCAATTCAATTCAATTTTATGTGTATAGTGCTTTTAACAACGGTCATTGTCTCAAGGCAGCTTTACAGAATCAAAAGAAAATGATGGAAATATGTATGAGATCTGTGAGAAAATATGTATGAATCAAAATGATCAGATTGTCATGATCTATGGTTGCTTCAGTTATGCTGAGCATAGACCCCAAATCATAACAGTGCCTCCAAAGACTTGTACACTGATTGTACCCATCACTCTGGAACAGGGTCAATCTGGACTCATCAGACCACATAACCTTTCTCTATTGCTGCAAAGTCCAAGCTTTATGCTCCCTAGCAAATTGAAGCCTTTTTGTTCAGAAAAGCCTCACTAATGTTTTTTTTTAATGGCCACACAGCTGTACAGTCCCAATCCTGTGAGTTCTCGTCACATTGTGGACGTGGAAATGCCTTCATAAACAAACACAGCTATGATTTCTACTGTTGATGTTTTAATGATGCAACTTCACTTGTTTGTGATTTCTGATCATGGCTTTTCCAACCAACCACTTCTCTTCCCTGCATTTGATGGTGCAGCATTATCCTTCCAGGTTTAAATGTGTCGGATAATTTTTAACCCAATTCCATTAATTCAGCAATCTCCTTAGTCATTTTATTATCCTGGTGGAAGGCCAATAATTTGACCCTTCCGAAAAAACAGTAATGTCTATCCATGATCATGGGTTGACATTTTGACATGGTTGTTTAGGAAATGAGAAGCTACTCACTGCTTCAGTTAGTGGTTAAAAAAATAAAATAAAAATAAAAAAAACTATTCCCATCTAAAACATATTGCAGTAATTATCCAGTCAAACACTCTTAATTATTTGCTTATTTAAATAAAAATTGTGACTTTTTTCTTGCCAGGCAGTGTATAAAATAGGAAAAATTGGATGGTTCTGGAACCCAGATTGAACAGCTGCTGCATAATGGAATGTAGTCTGGGAACACTGTCCCAGACTACAGTGTAATGAATCAACTGCTGTTGACCATATGGATCTCCTTCACTGAGCAGAGAATATTATGAAGTATATCAAGAAAAGCAAAAGGAGCAGTGTTTATAGATCATGTGTTTCATGGTGATAGAGGACCCAATGCATGATGATGGCAGGACACTTGGTGATATTACCTTCACACTGATAAACAACATGCACAATGGCACATTGTAATACATACAGTAGGCAAAGGTACTGTAAGCTGCATGCATGAACCTGAATCTCCCATATTCACACCATACAGTAGCTGATTTCAGTGTGTAAACTGGTGTTTGACTAGGTGTCCTCTTCCTTCCTCTGCCCTCTCTCTATTCCATCTTCATGGTGCTCCATTGTGTGGTAGTAACATCAGCACAGATGGCTGTATACGTGTTTCCTTGCACAAGTTGAAAAGCAATGGAGAAACTAATTGGTTGGTATTGAGTGTATAGTGGACTTGTGGTAGCCTTGTTGTTGGAATAAGGTACGAAGATTAAGATCATTAATTTGCATTCATCTGCTGCAACCTTCCTTTTATTATAAACTATTATCCAAACTTTCTTTTTCTTCTTCTTCTTCTTCTTCTTATTAGTTATTATTATTAGTATAATTATTATTGGTTATGTTATATATTTATCGGTCTAGGCATTTATTCAGTTATTTATTCACTCACTTACTGCCGTATTGCTTAATACATTTCTTATTCTTTACAGGGAGTCTGGAGCCTCTCACAAGGGACTTGGGGCACGAGGTGGGGTACACCCTAGACGGGGTACCAATCCATCACACAAACACTTATACACACTGGGGACATCTGTAAGACAAGCCTGCATTACCTCTGAGCTTCGAGAGGAAACTTGGTTCCTTAGAGGAAACTCACAAATCACAGGGAGAACCTTTTTGCTTCTTTGCTGTTTTTTTTTTTCATTTTTTTTCACACTGGAAAGTAGAGCTAGAAAAGATTTGTCTCTGTTCTGTTTCTTTTGACTTTGTGTTTTGTAGGACGTTTATGGCGACATATGTTTCCAGACTATTTTTCCCAGTATTCACTGCACCTCCCCTGTCACAGTAAGTAACATAATGTCAACTGTATTCACCTGCGCCTGGTTTAGTTTCATCAGTCTGTCTATTTACTGTATAATCCGTGTCTCAGTTGCGCCTGTGATCGTCACTCTTCTACAGTAGTTATCTTGTTGTAGTGTGCTTTTGGCTTTGATAGCATTAGCTGGAACGTTAGCATTAGATCTATAGTTTCCATCTCAGCAAGAATGATCGTTTTCATTTTGAGGTTTGTATTTTGTGTCTGCTTTTTTATAATATTAACTTCACTTTATTAAAGAACTGTCTGCACTTCCATCCTGCCTCAGCTCCCTAAATGACTTCCTGTGGTGCTCTGTGTTTTCACTGCTTTTCAAATATAAGGGTTTTCTGTTTTAGCATTAATCGAAAAAAATAGAGCTTGTCATTAATATTTACATTAGGATTTAAACACTGTGTTAAGTGTTTTACGGAAAGTGTTTCAGGGATTTGTAAGTGTACATGCTACAGAATTGGCGTGCACATTGCTGTACTATTGTAAAGGTTTAATCCTGACACTCAGTTCTAACAATTAGCTTGAGAACCTGCCATGGTCATAACGGTTGGCTTATACTGTATTTTATCCCTGTTTAGGATCCTACTGCTACATATAGTATAAAAGTTAGTTTTCTACTGGTGCATAAGGACAATGAAAGACTTAATTACATCATTCTCGATGTCTTAATGTGCATTATACTGACACCATGTTGGCGACAAAGACAAAGTACATGATTATCAGGGATAATTACATCATTTTTAAACATTTTAATGAATTTCAAGGTATAAATTTGAGGCCAAATGTAAAGTAAATATGAATGAATGAAACAATATATGAAATTAATTAATAACAAAAGAAAATGCAAGATATATGGTACTGAATTATATTATATTATGTTCTTTTTGTTAATCAGAAATGTTTTAGGCAATATCTAGAAAAAAGATTTCTTTAAGGGTTTACATTTGGAATGTAGAAAGAACTTTGAAAGAATGTAGCGGAATAATGGATTAGCGTGTGTGTGTGTGTTTATAAGTGAATAAAACATAGTTAAATATGTTTAAGAATGAATTAAAAATATCTATAGATTTCTCTCGTTTCACCTTTTCCTGAGTGTTCCAATCGTCCTGCCTATCATTTCCTATTATTTTCCTTCCTTCCTTCTTCATGCATTCTTACTTTCTCATTCTTCAATTTGGGATATTTCTATCTGTCATGAGTGCTCTGAGGTTTAAAATCACACTCCATTTGTCCTTGGGTTTACCCATCCATTCTTTCATTTATCTGACCACTCATCCATCCATGCACTTCTCTCCACCCACCAATCCCCGTGTCTCTCACCTCTTTTAGCTCCAAAGTAGAGTGTCTGTTGTGCAGTGTTGGACCACTGGAGGGAGGAATTATCAGTCTCAGCCACACGGCATGTCAGAGTCACCGTACCTCCCTCGGCCACTGTCTCGTCCGAGGTCACTGGTTGGAAAGGATCTTCTTCATCATCTACAACATCACAAACAACATGACACTGCATCAGCACTGTATCATCAGCACTATAAGAATAGGCAAGGATTAAGACTGAAAGCTCAGAAAACAGTTTGTGGGTGCAATATAGAGAAACGCTCTTCAAAAAGAAAAAGTGTAAAATCTGTCTGGAGTGAGGTGACACAATGTCGGCAAACTTGGCATACATACACAGACAGAAATACACTAAAACTTTGCGAGATGTCTCCTCTGACTATGTAACCTTGTTTTCTAACAGCATGCAGAACAAACACACGACAGAATGGCTCATCTGTGCAGTGTTTGTATTTCCCATTTCCACAAATTCCCCTGTTACAACACAGGGCCCGGCTACAAACCATTATAAACTGGTTACAAACCATTATAATTACGGGGATTGAATAAAACTAATGGTTATCAGTTAAAGAAATATTAATTTCATGATTATTCAAATAGTCAATACAAAATAAAAGCATAAGAAGCATTAGAAGTGATGTATCCAACAAACTATTCAAACTTTCTTTAAATAAATAAATAAATTAATTAATTAATTAATAAGAATGTAATTTTAATTTAATTTAAATATTTTTTCGGTTTTGGATTTTCAATGCAAATATATGATGGAGCCACTACTGGACCACTGCACAACTGCAACTGGGCTCTGATTTCTAATGTACACACCCACACGTCTTTGTTATTGTGTATGTATTGTCAAAGAGTGTGTGTTTGCACATTCTGCACATGGCCAGAACACACACACACACACACACACACATCCATATAGAAACAGATCTTTTTTGTCTAGAAGGCATGTCTTAGAATAATCATTATATACACACGTTATTAACGTATGTGATGTTTTCATTATCTGTATGTTTAAACAAGCAGATATGTATTTCTGTGTGGATTTATGTTTGTAGATTTTAATAAACCACTTCTCAGTGTGTGTGCCCATGTGTGTGTGTGCAAATGATCTGTCTATATTCCCCATGTGTGTCTACGACAGGAGTTATGACCTGTGCACTAAAGCAATTTCTCTGTAGCTTCAGCTATTTTAATCAGTGAGCATTATTCAGCCTGCAATCAACAACATTTGGTGGATCCTAAAGCTTTAGAAATGTTGCCAAAAATGTTCACAAAATACTTTTTTTTTTTTTTATAATTATCAGTTACGGCCCAGCTGAACTGGCTGAAGCTGTAGCATCATTGTTCTGCTGATACACACTGAGATTTTTGCACACAGTATTTTCCTTTGATGCTCATGTTTAGCGGAATGCTCAATGGTTCAAGATATTTACTGATTTTACAGATAATTAATAATATGCATAAATGGTACATGATATTATAATAATGTCCAGGAGCATTTCTGTTCCCCGAGCAAAATAATCATACCCTAAAAGGTACAATATGGGTATACAACTTTCCAAATGTTTATTGTTCCTTTGGCCTACAGTACCTTAAACAGACATATTATGCATTATGCTGAATACCGAGCATTTAGTATAAATGTTTAACAGCTGTTGCAGTGCATATTCCTAAATTGAATAATATTTGCCTTTCACTTTGCTTATTATTTGGTTATTAATACAGTCACATTATATTATCAATACATCATATTAACTGTTGACTAAAGATCTGACGTGATTTACTCACTCACTCATTCATCGTCTATACCGCTTTATCCTGTATACAGGGTCGCGGGGGCCTAAAGCCTATCTCAGAAGACTTAGGGAACAAGGCGGGGCACACCTTGGACAGGGTGCCAATCCATTGTAGGGCACACACATACAGTATACACACTTACACACAATTTGGGAACATCAATTAGCCTAACCTGCATGTACCCCGAGGAAACCCACCAAGCACATGGAGAACATGCAAACTCCATGCACACAGACCTCGAGGCGGAAATCGAACCCAGACCCTGGAGGTCCGAGATGACAGTGCTATCTACTTAGCAACTGTGCCGCCTTGACGTGATTTAACTTAGCATAATTTTTTAACATTAAAAAAATCTGCAGTTTTAACAAGAATGCGCACTAAGGCTGAGAAATGTTGATAAATATTCTTTCATGTTGTTCTAGAATCTGACAGTTGTCCCTGTACATCCACCCATGCATCTAGGAACCTCTGTACTCCAACCAGGGACCGTGGAGGCCAATGATGATCATTATACGCCAGTGGTTTCCATTGTATTCATTCCCATTTGCGCGACCGTGGTAGGACCTCCGGTCAACATTCAACACACATTCACACACTACAGGCAATCTCGAAACGCCAAGTAGCATAATTTGCATGTCTTTGAACTGTAGGAGGAAACCGGAGCACCTGGAGGAAACCCCACAAGCACGGGAAGAGCATGCACACAGCAGCTCCATGCACATACTGTAGACCCGTACATACACACTACATACAGTACACTGAATTAAACCAAGGTCAATGGCATGGCAGGTGAGAAACTTGCCACTAAGCTACAAAGATATAATATCGATCTACATATACTGTACGCATCATTTGCAGAGGTGCAGGCTTTATCAAAGTCTCTCTCAAACCGCCGTATAGAATCTATTAATCACTACATTGCTGTTTAATTCCTGGGTTAATCTTAGGCTCAAATCTTCTGCCTAGACTGCTATATTTTTCCTTGACAATGGAAAAATCCCCCAGGCTGGTTAGTTCTTTCTGAAAATAACTTTTTTTTTTCATTTAAAACTTTTACTTACTGTACATGGTCTACAAAGCTCCTTATAGTCATCTATCTGTCTTCATCTATTGTATCTAAAAATGCCGATGTAATTCAAGCCAAGTGAAAAAGCCCTCAAATTTACAGCCTGCATACCTCAGATGGGTTCCTTTTACTTTTATAAAATTGGAGAAAGATGTTTTAAAACAGTCACAGCTGTGCATGAAGGAACATGGGGACTAAAAGCATACATGTAAATGGTAATAAATTGCATATTTAAAATACCCAAAACAGGAAACTGACAAAATTGGAAACTGGGATGTTGATGTTGACTCTAACCGCAAACTAAACAGCAATCAGACTGCACATGCTTTTGCAAAAAGGTACTTAATATGCAGGACCACAGTCCAATGCTTTCATTAGAGCAGTATGAACTGATGACAAAGTGTCAACATGAGGAATTGAAAATGAAAGGTTAACCGTGACACACTGAAGATAAGTGTGCCTGCTGGTGTTCATTTTACAGTAACAGTCAACATATATTTTAATATGTATTTTTAATATATTGAAAATAAAGGTGAAAATTCTAAGGTATATACTGTAGCTTCCAGGGCTCTTGGTGTTGCTGAGCTCTACAGTTCTACAGCAATTTTTTCCTACAACTGTAGGAATGTGACAAATTGTTCATTGGGCCAATCGTAAAGTTTCTTTTATCTCTCTGATTGGTATGAATTTTTTTTTTTTTTACTATTATTATGTTTAAGTACTCCAATGAGACATTCCTCACTTGCGTCTGCAAATCTTTGACCCGCTTATTGAGAGTTCCCGTTTACCATTACCAAATGGAAATGGCAAAAGTTAAAATCAACTGCAGGTTGTTTATGAAATATTAGTCAGTCATTTTCAGTTGGTTTTGAGTCTGTGGAATGGATGGAATTTGTACCAAAGGGAAAAAATAGGCTTTTCTTTTTTTTTTTATGAAACCCCTTAAATTAAAGTCTACACTTCAATTAAATCTTGATTGCTTAATTTTGGACCTGACAGTAATTAAATGACTGAAATTCAGTGTGACAGTGATTCTAAAATTAAGTAGTTCAACAACAGAAAAACCTTTTTTTGAAGAGGATTGCCCTGAGCTTTTATCTTGTACTTTTGATTGTGACATTTTTATACATACAAGGTGGTCCAAAACATCTGCCCCAATATTAACTGTACTATACTAAACTATAAATGCTAAATTACTGAAACAAATGGGAAATTAAACCTCGTTCTTCACCCTTTAAAAGTCCATGATCATTTAATTTAACTTATCTAATTTAACTTATTTTATTTATCTACATAGAAGTTGTGTACAACGAATAATCGACGTAGTTGACTAAACGCAGTGACCAAATTAGTTGCCAACGCATTTGATTATGGATTAGTTGGTGTAATTGCTGTCTTTGTAATATGAGTTTTCATTTGGGAGAATGTATTGATTCAATGGTTAGGCCGGACCATGTTTTGCTAAGGAAGTTGTCCTGAACAGAGATTTGGATGGAGGCCCAGTGGATCCACTGACATGAAATTTGATCAGCATACAGTACGTATGTTGGTTAAAAACAGCAAATTAATAAAGAGGTCTGGGTTCATCAAGGTCCTGGCTGGTGCATTTCAAATGCTGGAAAATGGCAAGGAAGTACATAAAAAATCATACATAACCCTGGGCAGTCATTGAAATATAAAAAAAAAATTGTCATTCTTGTCATTTTCCAAAATTTTTTAAGTTCCAAATCAAGGTCAGTGAAGTTACAAAATCCATTGGGTGAAGAACCACATTTGGTAACTTCTGTAAGACACGTTCATTTTTGCATTTCTTAAAATTATTTTCTGTATATTTAAATTTTGGAACATAAATGTGTCTTTAACTTTAAATGGGTATGAATGTGTGAAAGTATCAAGTAAAAATAAAAAATGTTTCCACTATTTAGTGTAGTATTAAAAAGTATAAATGAAATGTTTTAACTGATGAATGTAAGCAGGTATTATTTCTTAAAAAGTGGCAATGGCACGAACATCACTCCGTCACTGTAAGTCTGCTTGCCATAAGCATGATTAATGCTAAATAGTTTGATAATAAACGAATCAGATCACAGAAATAACCAGCATTTAGCAATAACATGATTAGCATTTAGCCCTAACCATGAGACAATTTGTGTTTGAAAACTCTTAAAGTCCTGTAAAACATTTGGTCCAGAGCATTTTCAGTGTAATGATATGATTTAATGCGCAAATTAAAGGACATCTGCAAAATACAGTAACATCAGGACAAACACACACAGCTAATTATTCAACAGCTGGTAAAGTTGTGATATATTTTTTGTTTGTTTGTTTTTAATACATGTGCACAAATGCATTTAACATTAGCCAGACTGTATACTGTATTCTGTACAATATGCACATTATGTTCGGTTCAGTATAAAAATCGTTAGATATGACTTGGAAACAGAGTAACCCTATTTTGATCCAATGTTAGCATTTCTGTTAAAATTGCCCATCAAGCTCAGCAGAATACCAGTGCAGCAAATATGGCCTCTAAATTCATGCATCACTAGCTTACATACAGTATTTGCAACAAATTATCATTATATTAGCAGTTATAAAGCACTCAGCAGGTCTAAAGCATAAGCCGTAGCTGTAGGTTTATTCCATGAGCGCCGCATAACCAAAGATCCAAACTCAATTATGTCAGGACAATGAATTGGCAGATTGTCATTTGGCAAAAAGAAAGTGTCTGCCTGTACGTAATGAAAGCCTAAAGTAAAAGCATTATGGATTTCTGAAAACAAAGCAATCAGCATCCAACAAGAGCTAGTCAAAACTTGTTGGCCTTAATGAGCACTGCTTTTTTACACAATGACACACACATACATGCAACCACACACACACACACACACACACACACACACACACCCACACACACACACACACACAC
>JAQMYL010000018.1:11662669-11692821 GCA_030014365.1 Clarias pachynema
CCCCGCCCCCCTCCTCCTCTCAGCTTCATATGCGTCACAAGCATCATGTAATAATTCGATGCCTTCAAAATAGAAAACACACGAAAAAAGAAAATCAGTGAAAAGATGAGTCAATGTCAATGATAGATCTATAAGAAATCAGCTGAATGAAATAGGATTTACAGATAGAATCACTAAAGGAACACAAGCACTGATGCCTAAACAGAGGATAACAAGGTTTTAGTGGGCTGAAGAACAGCAGATATGCAATGTGGATGATTGGATGAGAGTGGTGTTCAGTGATGAATCATGAATATTCATTGTTCAAGGAAATGGTTCAGGAACTTTTGTCTGGTGATGTTCAATTGAAATGTGTAAAGATGTCTGCCTAAAGAAAACAACCAATCACATGGCAAACTTATTACCTCAACAGTCCACGCTCAGATGTACGTTGAACGTTTGGACACTTTTTGCTTCATTAATAAAAAATACATTTGGTGAAGAAGTCATTTTTAGGCTTTTCATCAAGAATGGAATATCAACTCAGGAGTATCAACAGTCAGTGTCTTAATATGATTAAAAATTCCTGGTGGAAAAGAAAATGGGCAAAAAATGGTAGGCTCTACCATCTACGATGTCCTACAATGCTCATCTGTCAACTGCTATTCAAGAAAGCTAGAACAAGCTGGATTGAGAATTCAAGTTCCTAAAAAAGAAGCAACAATTACTTTTATTGTTGATGATGACATTGAGTGATTGAGTGAATCATTTTGAAGGGATTCCAACTCCCTCTTATGAAACTTCATACTAGAATTATTACATCATCTAATGTGACAACATACAAGCAAGGAAGAAAAAAGGAAGTAAGAAATGGATGACAAAGCGATGGAGTAAACACCAAGAAGACAAGATGCAGACTTTGCCAGAGCAAGAAAAAGATTGAAGAGCAATTGGTACAACGCTATGGTATTTCTAACTTGTGATGAATTACCTAATGTAGAAGTTGCAGTCTCATGTGCATTAGATGATTTGTTGCAAATGCAAGTGAATATGCATTGCTTATCTTACTATACAGTATGTTTTACCATGAAGCAGGAGCATTTTCGACTGTCTGAGTATATGCTACTTTTTAGAAAGTATATATTTATATTATAGGAGCAATAGAGTTGGTTTAAAAGCTTCTTGAGCTTCTCACTCTCTGTAGACTTTGTTTTCCTCTCTTTGTTATTCATTCCTATACCTTATATTTTCATTAAAATGAAATTGAGTTAGGTAATTCGTTTCATTTGGAAATCCTGAGTGGGCATTGTTCTATTGCCTATCCGACGGAGCTCCTGTGACACGGTCTACTGAGGTTTACTGAGACCTTCAGGGGAAGAAAAGAGTTGCTTATATAACTAGAGAGGTACATTTTTTTGAAGAAAATGTGAGTGGTGCTTGCTATGGCAAAACTCGGGCATCTCTCTATGACCATGGGATACACAGTGAGGATCAGTTTCAAAGCTTCTATGGAAATTACCATAGCAGGGAATGCAATGGGGACCTCATGTGCCCCGTTGGTAAAACTTATAACCTTGTGTGAGGTATGTTCTGACACAGGTTGCAAACCTCTTCAAATGTGGTGAATTTTACCTTTCTACAAAAATTCTTGCTCTGCGCTAGAATCCGTCAAAGTTGGTCTCAATGTTAAGTCTATGGGATTTACCCCTTAGAAAAGTCATAGCACCCCATTCCCGAATAAGCCGCACAATTTGACACCTCATTCATGCATCTACGACAAACGGTACGGGACTAGTTACGCGCCACACTTTTGTACGGAAGAAGAAAAAAATAATAAGCCTGTGAGATAATAATAGTAGTGCTTCGCTTCGCAAGCAACACTAATTAAATTATCTTGGCCAGGTCTTAAATTTAGCCTAGCTACAACAAAGAACAAAGTGATAATATATTTGTTTATGTACTTGATCTGGAAACAAACATGCCTTTAATTGAAATTATTTAGTTTCTGTTTTGTGTATTTTTTGTTTCATACTGTATGTGATGGGTTTATTTGATATCAAAAAAAGAAAGCTGGGCAATTGCATTTTTGTCAAGGGTTGTACACGCCATTAGCCAGGTGGTTTTTAATGTTATGGTTGATCTGTGTACATGAACCAGTGGACTTCAGTACTAGATGAAACTACTTTTCTCTCTTATTGCCAGAATATCTACAATAAAATTGACATTTCTATAAAATTTTTATTTTCATTCGTCCTCATGCAGCCTCCACCTCGTGTAAATCTAGACTCTGTTTTCCATAAACCAACCAGAACAAGGAGACACAGAAGCTCTCAGTTTTTAACAATATAAATACGCTCAAATCAAGCAGACAGGCAACGCATAATAGTAGAACAAATAGTATGAAATTACATTTTAGTTCCACTTTTCATCAGTTGAAGACTGAAATGCCACGGCAAAAAATCAACAGCTACCGTGTTCACATCTGAGGCATGGAAGTGAGGAAGTACGGATGTGAGTGATGCACTAAAGCATTTAACAGGTCAATTGATCTAGCTAGCAACTTAAATTGTACTTTATCTGAGACTGATGGCTGTTCAGGAAAATGACGACGATGATGACTAATGACTGTCTTTCTGATAATAGCTATAAATACCTTAACCCTTGTTTTCTCTTCAGGTCAAAATGGTTAATTTTTAAATGTACTATTAGTGTTCGGCTCATTTTCCTTAATGAACAATTTAAATCCTAATTATATCACAAGGATTATGCTTCAGGTAATGTTGAATCAAGAGCAACATGGTGAGATAAAAGTTTAAAATAACTTGTGATTAACAGAAAGGTAATTTTAATTTGCACTCACATCTGCTCTCTCTCTCGCTCTCTCATACACACACACACACACACACACGCACAAACAGGTTCAATTTAATGTTAACATTCCATCATTTAACAAACAAAGGTCAAAATGTCCATGTCCCGTCACATTCTCTTTACACTCTGTTCATCCCCCACTAACAGCCAACTGCTATGAGCAATATGGTGGTGCAGTGTAATCTTCTGTTATTGATTGTTCTCCTTGTCCCTGTAGGTTTGCTTAATGTTCTCTGGTTTCCTCCCACCTCCAAAAACATTCCAGTAGGTAGCTTGGTTATGCTTAATGCTTATCTGTATGTAAATGTGTGTGAGTAAGTGTGTACGGTGCCCTGCAATGGAATGGCATCCATCAAGGATGCATTCCCACCTCAAAAACAGTGTTGTTAAGACCTGTGATCCTGACAAGAGTAAAGCAGCTATTGAAGATGAATGAATGAGGATGACAACCACCTGTTGCCCCATAATTACCCTCTCTTGTTCTTTTTCTGCCATTTTAAACAGCACACTCAAACACCCCTTTTAGCTTGCTGTCCTTTTTATCTTACCACCTCTATTTTTTTTTAGTCCTCTCTTCTCTGCACCAGCCTTCTATCAATTCCCTCAATCACTCTAAAAAGACCTCCTTCGTGCCAAAGAGCAAAACTGCAGCGTAATACTCACCATTAGCTTAATGATGATAAAGAGCCAAATGGAATGCAGCAGCAGTGAAAGGTAAAATTACGATGCCTTTTATAGCCTGTTTGGTGATGATACTTCTTGCTGTTTTTGTGTGTGTGAGAGAGAAAGCTAAAACTACAAAATTACGTGAGAACACACAAGTTAGCAACACAGTGTACAGATTTTTCCTTGTTAGCTGGTTTGGCAAAGCTAGCACATTTAAACCACATTGCCACTGATACTGTGTGTTTGAGCAGGAAAAAGAGAGTTGAGATTTTGAAACTCAGATAAAATGTCTATATATTTAATGGAATTATGTCAGAGCGCAGGGTCAGCCATGATACAGCGTCCCTGGAGCAGTTAGGGTTAAGGGCCTTGCTCAAGGGCCAAACAATGGCAACCTTCCAATCAGTAACTCAGTGCCTTAGCCCTAACACACCATTGCAAAGTGCCACACAACAAATGGATGCCCACACTACAACATTATAAACTAATTTAATGCCATAACATGTAGCGCTAACAGTTCTTTTCTTACCTCAGTGGGACACCTGGAAGTCTTGCTTGTACTCAGTTGTGGCCACTAAAACCAACTATTTCACAAGTGAAAGAAAGAACCCCATTAAAACAGAGCTATGTTTTGGCTTCACATGTTTTAGAGTAGAAAACCGATCCACAAGCATAAGCACTGTAGATCCAAACATTGCACATAGTCTACATTTTGCACACCTGGAACTTTGTTCTGGACATTGCTTTTCCATTTCAATTCCATTTCCATACTGTTTTATTACTTGTACATAGTGTAAATGTTACAGCTAAAAGTGTTCTACATTTTCTATAATTGTATAATTTTTATTATTATATTCTTATTTCATATTCTTTATTTGAATACTCTATTTTCTTTTTTAATTTTTAGGTAATGGGCGGTCATACAAGCATTTCACTTCATATCATACTGTGTATGAATGACTGTGTATGTGACAAATAAAATTTGACTTTGACATTGACGCTACCTTAAGTCTTGCCTGTTTGTCACCGGGATATCTGATGTCTGTGGCCACAATTTTCCAAAACTCTCTGGTTCCTTCTCTTAAAAGATATTTAATTCTGTCATCCTCAGATACTGTAGTTCAATAATCTCCAACTAGGACGCTCCAACTGGGATCTGTGACTAAAGGGGCTTTTAAACAGTCTGATTCAGCAGTTAATGGGTTAATGAAGAATGTGATCTGAGGTGGGTTTTGCTTCAGGTTGCTGAATCTGGTATCGAAACTTTGCTGCAGATTTTTTAATCAGTGCTGCATAGCATGCAGTTCTCCCTTCTGGAGCTGCCTCTCCAAGAGCCTTCAACAAGATGGGAAAATGTGTGAGCTCTCTCTTTTGACAAATGGATATACAGTCGAAGAGCTTGAGTTTGTTGACAAATGTGAAAACACATTGCACTAGATCAGGCAGCATGTTTTACTTCCCTTTCAGAATTAAATTCAGTTTGTTCAGATGATGCTGTATGTCAACCAGAAATCCCAAATTTGAAATCCATTGGGGTCATGAAGCTCAGGAGTTCTTGTTTTTCTCCTCCAAAAACAACTGGATTCAAGAATAAATAAAAAACAAACAGGAAAGCATGTCACCTCTCGAAAACCATTTCATCACTGGGATGGTCTTCATAAAGATAAAGTTTTTGAACTGTCTGTGATTCATAGCATGAGCACAAAAAAATGTACAATTTCTAGCAAAGGTTTCATCATATGCTCCAAATTCAGCTTTTTAGAGACCAGGTGCTCTTGATGGATGATGCAGTGAAATATCCAAAAATCCGGCAAACGATCGTCAGCTTTAAACTGCCCTATAAGGCTATTTGCTAATCCCAACATTGTTGGTGGACCATCTGTTGCTATTGTTATTAATTTTTCATAACTGCAAATTTTCTTTCTGGACAACAGCCACGAGTGTCTCCTTCACATCAATGCCACAGCTTCTATCTGTTAACAGCACAGCACAGTGTCAAGTAACTGACAAGTCTTCTGACACAGACCTTATAAATCCAGCTAAGTGTGGCTTATCTAGAACGTCACACGACTCATCCGAAGCAATGCTGAAATACTGGAATTTTCTGAGGCCTTTGATGTATAACTGTGTTTCTATTAAGTTGTTAATATCTAATATTCTCTGTTAAAGAGAATATCAGGTCTGACACAAAATGCATCAAGTTGTCATTTTTAGGAACCCAACAAGATTTCTTATTCTTGTCATCACAATTTCCCCCTCACTGTGCTACTTCTTAGCATGAGCAATGTTCCATGCCACCTGATATGATGCCTATGAATGTGATAGTCTCTGAGAGCTGAGTTAGCATGGAGTAAGGTGAAATGGTGCTTCATGTTTGAGGCTTTAAAATGTGACAGTGAAGTCAAAATTTTGTTGCATTACAAAGTACAATTCTTCCCATTCAGTTAGGAATGTCCTGTGCTCCTCTTCATATTTGAATTAAAACTTTTATTTAAGTTTCCCTGACTCAGCCATGGCGATTAGCATGTAGCTTGGCTAAAAATAAAAACCTCACTGTTTGTGCATAGTTATGTTAGCTACTTGAATGACAGATTCCTCACATTTATTTATTTTTTTTATTTTTTTAATCTTAAACTATTGGTCTTTTTATTGGCAGCATTAAGTGGATGAATTTTATTTAAATGTATTTTGATCAAATATATTTTAGAATGAAAAAAAAAAGGAAAAATAAATCAAAATATGAGGGGAAAAAATCACCTAACCACCCTTGCTCTGCTGTATATCACCCTTGTTAAATGCCTCTTGTCCAATCGGATTACTCTAACTTGCCCAATCAGCCCAATCAGAACTAACAACTGTAAGCTCCTACTGCTAATCTATGGCAATTCTATAGTGAGAAAATAGCCAGGATCTGCACCCAAACTATTTCACCTAGTGAATCCAAAAGCTCAAACAACAGAGAAATCGGTAAAGGATTTCTAAGAGTGCACACATAATTGTGATATTTACACGGTTTCCTAAAATTTAGGAAAATGCTTCTGAACTTCTCTTCTACCATGATGAAGCCTTGCAAACAAAGGACAAAATCTATTCTCTATGCTTATCATCACTCCTTGTTATGGTGATTATGTCTGCTCATCAGTATTTGCATAATTCAAGCTGTTTTCCAGCTTAGTCATGGGAACATGCAAGCTGAGTCCTGTTTTTGCTGAACCTAAAAGACAAGTGTGCATGAAGTGTCCTGTTTTAGAATTTTAACAAACAGCTCTTCCACACGGGTACACACAATCATTATTGTAATTCCAATATGTCGTGTTCACAATTTAATTTCCAGCTCTTCCTTTTACCTCAAGGGATTACAGTGATTGTTTTTGGCATAATGCATCAACAATGGGCTTTTTTGACATAAAGCAATGAAATCAGTATGAAAACCAGATTTTGAGATCAAAAGCGCTTCTCCTTATTCATCGAGCAAAAATGTCCAAAATAAGTAGAAACATATAACATAAACCTTGTTTTTGACTTTCCATTTTTGACATTATAAAGGAATAATATTACAATTATGTGGTCCAGATGTCATACCACGGTCATACAAAGTTGGAATAAATACAATGGTCACCATTGGCCTCCACGGTCCCTGGTTGGACTACAGAGGTTCCTAGATGGATGGATGGAATATCACTATTATGTATGTAGTTATGAGTAAGTACTGTATGAGTTGTTGGAAATGTGTTACAACATGGTCACTAAGTCCTTAAACTGGAGTGAGTTAGCAGACATTCACTTTCTCCTGGCAGTAATTTCTAAACTAGATGTTTCAGCAATTTCATGAGCATGATCTTTTATCAGGATAATCCGTCTTATCACGCTGATCTATTGAAAATATAACAGTAAACGAGAAACTCAACACTCATTAACCTCATGCTCCATAATCACCAAAAAGAAAGATATACAGTACAAACCAGACAAGCTCGCAAACTAAAGATGCTCCAAAAATTAACCTAAAAATTATTTTTACAATTAATTTTGCAAGTATTTTGATGTATTTGTGGGTTAAATTTATGATCTTCAAACTTGAAAAATAGTCTAAATCCTGTTTATCTCATAAAAAGAAGTCACTAGGGATACTTAAGTTTTGTTGAGCCAGGGTTGTTCAGCCATTATTCATTATTATGATACCTGTATACTGCTAAGAAAAATGAGAAAAGCTTCAACAAAGCTTATGCTCAATAAGGGGCTCAAATAATCTGACCTTTATTGTAGCAGAGGGGCTGCGACAATTAGCTGTTTCAGCAATTTCAGAGAACACCGAAGACAATGCACTTTTGACTTCAAAAAATGTATTAATATTTAATAAATTGTGCTACCTAATGCTGCTTCAAAACAGCTTCCAAGGATGCAAGGAGCAAAGAATGCTCTCACCAGCCTCATAAATACACCAAACCATTGTTTCAGCGAGAATAAAGTGCCACGCACCACAATCAATTAATGAAAAAAATAACAGAATGTGACTTATTAGGATTTATTTTCCCGCAACCTCTTAATAATCCTAATACAAAAGGTTTCTGCCTCTTTGTAACTGTCAGGGTTAAGCTGTGACACCTTTCTCTATACTCTTTCTTCTTTTTCATTCTTCCTTTGCTGTTTTTTTCCCTCTGGCTGTCAAACACTGTTATTTATGCTCACATGGGGATTGAGGCGGGGAGAAAAAGAGAGCGACAGAGAGAGAGAGACAACCCGAAGACATCCCCCCCCACTTACAGTACGTCCATCAAAAATGAATAAGAGATGGAGTTATGTTTATTGTCTTTAAATCCAACCCAAACAGGTTGCAATGCATGGCTGTTGGTCCATTTCCAACAAAAACATCAACAAAATGAAAATGAGAAGAAGAGATGGCAGAAGTGAAAGAGACGTCAGTTGGGAGAAGTCCTGCCAGGAATGCATTTAAAGGAATGAGAGGTCCATTACAGACGGAGATATGAGATTGCTTTATAAATCACAAAACCACTCTCCTCTCTCTCTCTCTCTCTCTCTCTCTATCTCTCTCAGTTGTCTCAAACACAGATTCACACCACTCAGCCATCACAAGCCGCAAAACACAAATTCAAACATTCAAAAACATGACCCACCCAGTGTGTCCCGGTGTTTCTTACAAATTCATTCACATACAATCTAACAAAATCAGTCTTGCCTGCTAGTGTTCCTATGGCTTTATTTGGAAGCCTGATTTCTTCATTTAAAGAACACAATCTCGCTTGGGAGCAATCAGTTCTGAATTTGAAAAAAAAAAAAAAAAGATTGCAGTTTTGCCAACCAAAAGCCTTTATCTTATAAATACAGTGAACTGGAGGAAAAAAACTAGAAAATCTAACTTATCTCATGACTTACTTAAAACTAATGCGATTAATTAATAGCGTAAGGACAGAAGTTCCTTGTGTTCTAGCTTCATATTTTCTGTTTTGTTTTTATATTCAATTCACATGTTTTACGTTAGCTCTTGATAAGTTCCCTTTGTAAAATCTCTTTGCAAGTTTTTTTAGTTGTTTGACTATTTAACAGGTTTAACAATGTCAAGCATGTTTGGATACTTTGCTTGATGAACTTGTTGGATTTTATCCATTTTTAGTAAGGAAAAGCCATCCAAAACATCCAAAATCAGCAATCGTGACAGATCGACTGGGAGTGGGGGTGGGTGTGGGGTGCTGTAGTCATGCCGACTGCACAGGTTCCCGCCCAGCGACAGCACCACAGAGAGCACAAGAGAAGCCAACTGGACTAGCTCCCAACTTGTGCTTCTGAAAGGCTGGCAACACAGAGTGCGCAAATGAGGCTGACACGGCAGCTCCTCATATCGCACTCCAACGCAAGGCCAGCAACACAGAGCGCACAAGCAAGGCCAACAGGGCAGTTCCTTGAAGTGCACTCCGACAAAAGGCCACCAACACAAAGACAGCATGTGAGGCCGGCAGGGCGGATTTTCGCATTGCACTCTGATGAAAAGCCAGCAACACAGAGCACACAAGTGAGGCCAACAGGGCGGTTCCTTGCATCGTTTTCCAGGAAAGGCCAACAGAGTTTGATGATGTCCATGACACCTTTTTGAGATAACTGCTGTTGATAGCCATCCACTAGCCATCCATGAAACCATGGGTTGAATCTGTCAGCCATTCAGATTCATTTTTGACTGTGTGGCCACTGTGATCTCCAACACTGCATACTTCAATCATCTTAGTCACAGGTAAAACATGTAGCACAAAAGCAAAAAGGAATTGAAAAACCATAACCACAGGGCTACAAAGCAAAAAGACTAAGAACACCTTATAACGAAGGTGTACCCGACCTCATGCCCAAAGTTTTTTGGGATAGGCTCCAGGGCCCCCTGTTTTGTTTGACCGACGTAAGGTAAAATAATACTGTACTGTAATGCTCTTTTATCCCACTTAACCTTAGTTACAGAGCATTTAGTTGACATACAAAAATGGCGAAAGGTGACGGGACCTCGGGTGTACATTCCGAAAGAATCTGTGATTTGCAAATATAACACTTTTTTGATAGAACCTTTTTTATTTAAAAAAATTGTAGGGTTAATAACAACTGTTGAAATAATAACAGCTTAATTGCTTGCTATGGGAAATGTTAAGATAGAATCCTGCCATTTAATTGTCACTTGTTAATTTGTTCTGTACATTATTGTATTCTTTTTAAGAGCCCACGTTTTCTATTTTGGAAAAGCCAGCAGCTAAAAATGCTTAATGTCAGTCCCTGCATGTGTTCTAGACTTCAGACAGTCCTTGACTGCAAAGGATTTCCATCCACGTATTAAAATAATCCCTATATTTATAATTATGTTGCTTAGTCCAAGTAATTTTAAGCCTGTGAAAATGGAGAGACAATGTAAAAAAATTTGTTGAATCATTGAATTAAAAAAATTAACAGATGCATGTATATACCTTCATCACCCAAAGTACTGTAAACTGAGCTTTATACAGTATGATGCTACAGTATCATACTGATGACTGATGAACTACACTGTCATTCATTAAAACACATGTGGGCAAGATGAAATGCATTACTGGAAAAGTATAAGTTATACAGATGCAGTTTGCTGACCTGCTAACCGAGGCTCAGTGGCTGAGTGAGTTTGCTAGGTTCGAAGATGACTGAAAAAAAGCGAACTATGTCATAAGAGCCAGTATTACCATAAGCCAAGGGAACAGACGCCTGGTTATGGTTTGTTTACCATAAGCCTGGTGACAACACTAATGCAGGTCTTTTCTAAAATATTCACTGAGGAGCCGTGGAAGCTTTCCCAAATCCATGGCAAAATAATAACAAAAATTACATTGCGGAAATAATAATAACCTGGATCTCATCTGGTTATTCTGTCCTAACTGAACAGGACTCACATAAAAACAAAAATGCGCCACAAGCAAACTTCCTTGACCACCTGTGAACTCAAACCCAAAAGTACAACCTCACTTACTGTGTTTGGCGGAACACAAAGGCTGTCACAATACTGTCTAAACACCATTATCACACTGAGAAAGGAAAAGAAGTGAAAAGAGGAAAGTGAAATTCCTAATCAACACCACATAGTATACTATAAGGACTCTAAGGTAGGAGAGCGCAAAGAGTACTTCGATGAATTAGACGCTAATCTGAACTTAATTTCACAAGCACTCACCTCACCCCCTGCTACACCATGAGGGCCACCCATGCCGAAGAATTTGTTCATTTCCTGATGGAAAAAATACCCAGAGGGAACCACTAAGGTTAAGAGCGTATTGTTACAATGCTCTCTTTATCCCTCCAGTCAAGAGCAGCATGAGAAGAAAACACATATGCAAAGTACTAAACTAGCCCACAGCGTTATTATTCCTTGGAGGGGAAAGGGCGTTCTATCCTGGGGTCAAAGCTGAATAGACATTGAAATTCCACACCCTCACTGCAGGTAGTGGGTGGAATGAAACTGCTGTCGAAGCCGCCTTCAGGGTTTTATCCTTCAAATCCTTTTCCGAAATAGACTGTAGAGATGATCAAATGACACTTGATTCTTTGATTGATCTCGCAATATGTCTATATCACCTACTTGGCATGGGCAAACACCAGAGGAGACTGAATCTTAAGGGTCATACGCAGGCATTCAGCGTTGTTCCCATTGGCCATCATTCATTATGGTATGACCCAGTACCAAAGAAAGTGATGGCGAACCAAAATCACAGCAGAGAAAGGCGACGTTATTACTGAGGTAAACTGTACCACTTTATTCAAGCTCTTGCTTGGGATGGCACCTCAAGTAAAATTTATCCAATCTCCATAGCGCAGCAACAATGATGGTAGAATACATCAAAAAGCACTGCAACAGGGTACAGCTTGATCTGCACAGTGCATATAATTTGGTCCACATCCAGGAAGGCAATAAATGGAAGACAACTTTTAGCCACTTCAAGTGTTATGTAATGCTGTATGGGCTCTCCTGTCTCATCAACAATGCCCTGAGCAATATGCTTAGAAGTTTCCTTATCACCGACATTGATGATATTGTAATTTTTTTTCTTCTGCTTTAGAAAACCTCTCCTCAGTATTGGTTCATGAAATAATTTTATCACCAAATATAACCTAATGGGGAAAAATGCATATTTTATATGGGCAAAATTTCTTTCTTGGTATATACTGTATCATCACGCCTATAACTACTGTATAGATCAAGGTTTTAACTGTAACTAAGTGGCCCACCCCAAAGCAGTCAAAGATCTGCAGGGATTTCTTGACTTTGCTCATTTCTTTCGGGAAGTCATCCATGGATTTAGCTCCATTGCCTACATCTCTGCCCTAATAAGAATGTTTAGCATGGAACAATGCACCCAAAGCAGCCCTCAAAAAGCTCAAAAGAGCATTTACAGTACATCCTAGTGGAAGTACAGTAGATTCTGTTCCCATCACAGTGGTTTGAGAACAGGCTTAAATTTCACACCATATCTTTCTACTCCAAGAATTTATTGACTATCAGGCATAACTAACCAGGGGTCGAAGTTTGGCTGGCCACCAATAACTTCAGAAGCACCCAAAGGTGAAAATGAATCCAAGATACACAGGCCCATACAAAACCCTAAAATAAAGTTATACAGTATATACACTCAAACTACAGTACCAAGATATTCCAGACTAGTACTATCATTCCATGCATGACACTTCAGTCCTGTCATACAGAACCTTCTTCTATAAATGTTCCCCCAACAACAACACCTGATGGACAACCAGTCCACCCTCGATACAGAAAAGCAGTGGTGGTTTCTGGTCCTTGATGTCTGTGACCCCATCCTTTGTGTTAACTTTGACTTGATGTTGATGATTTGATGATCTACAAAACCTTTGCCTGTTTTTTTTAATCATGTTTTTCCAAATCTTCACTATGTACAGTAAAGTAAAATTACTTTATTGCATTTGTTTCTTCTTTCAGCCATTTTTTCATTACAGCAACAAGTCATGTAGGCCTGCTTATTGCCCCTCATGCTTGATTTACCAGATTGATATTTATAGTGCAATATTTTTGGCCATGCTAAGAGCAGCTCCTAAACTGCTGTGATGTACTGCTGTGCATGTTTTATAATTAATTTGACTGCCAAGTAAACTTTCTCACATCAACATTATTTGCCTAATACCTTTACAATTAAAAATGATCTCAACACAAAAAAGTGAAATACTAAAATTACTCACTTAATTAACTTAGGAAATTGCCTAGAATGGCTGAAACATTAATAAATTCATAAACATAGAAAAAACTAATGATTGAATGTGTGAACAGCACATTACTTCTTTCGTCGTTAGCCAAATAATCTAACGTTCGGTAATCAGAAAGTGAATCACAGATGAGAAATTGAAAAACTAGTTTGGATAAAGATAAATTTTGTCTTAAAACGACTCAGGCGTGTTAAAATTTACTTATACCACTTCAGCGCTGTTATTTCTGCAGTGAAAACATTGTGTAATTCCAGTAAAAATATGTACAAGTACGCTGTAAAAACTTCTTTTTTTTACATTTTTTTATAATCTGGCACAAAACTGCTCATAACTTCCCTTATACTCAACATTTTTATTTAATTTATTGCACAGACTTAACTTCAGGCAAATAACGGAGTAGTGGAAACGTTTCATTACATTCTGTCCAGCCAGTTTTACATGATGCTGTGACAAATTCTGGTTGGACAGACATAAAGACATACAGACATACAGACAGAAACCTTTCTGAGGTTTCGGATGCTCCAATGTATGAAACATAAAGATATCATTGAAAGAGTGAGTTCTGATCAATGTACAGACAAAACCTTTCTTTTATTTACAGTATACAGATGCTATTCAAGTTAAATTTAACTCCTTTATCTAAAGTTGCTATAGTAGAAATTTGAGATGATTGAGATGATGAAATTTAATTACTGGAGGAATCATTTGGACTTGTGGCATTAACTAATTACAATGCCTATAACTAAAAGCACTCTGCACCATCATACTCTCTGTTCATTTTTACAATTCGCCAATCAAGGATCGCACAGCTTATTATATGAGCAGCGTACGTGAACTGTAATGTAAATATACAGTACTTCTACACACACATTCAGAAGCCAGCAAGGGTTTTGTGACAGATTAATGAAAGCAGAGGAGAGAGCCTGATCCTGAGGGACCTGACTCGGAGTGAGATGAAGAGAGACAGAGAGAGCGACATGGAGAGGTGAAGAAAGAGGGGAAGGAGGGAGAGCAGATAAACCATAAATTAAATCATTTTAGAACAAAAGAAGGGAGTTGCTTAGCAACCAGACAGAAGGAGGTTACCAGGAGCAACTGTGGTGACCCTAAGCTTGACCCCAAGCTGAAATGACCCTAACCATCACACACACACACACACACACACACATTGAAACATGTTAATACACACATTACTAAACCCTTAACTGCGATTATGAAGGTATGAGCAGATAAATGAACGAGACAAACAAATAATCTTTTGTCTGCATCGTGTGTACTGTTTGTTTGACTGTACGAGAACCGCTTCGCTCGACTTACATGATAAAATGTGAATCATCAAACTCAAAAATGCTCAACACCCTGTCAGTTTAAATCATATGGAAGCACTGAATGATCACACACACACACACACACACACACACACACACACACACACACACACATATCTCACCAGGCATTAACAGTAATTAACTGTAATGAACTGCACTCGTAAGTAATTATGGTCAGGCCACACGGTCCTATTGGATCGACAGGCTTCGGTAGATTTATTGTTCACAGAAGCATCTGCTGTTCTACTTAGCCAGGGGGTTAAACAGACACATACACTTTAACACATGTTATATTTTTTTTTTACCTATGATATGCTCTTGTGAAGTCACTGGAGAGAAGCACAATAGCAGGATATCACTGATGGTACAGGAATACTTTAGGCAACAAATCCATCCCTCACGATTCAGTGACGACCAACACAGCAGGACCTGTTGGTTGTCAAAATGTCTTGACAATGTTCATTCGGCAATGTGATCGATGTTGGAACACTATAAGTATGAGGGTAAAAGAAAGTACTTTGATAAAAAGAGGTGGGAGCTCCATTGACTACATGACGTTCGGATAACGTTTTACAAGTCACCCTGACACAATTCTTCAAAACATGACTTCAAAACAATGTTTATTAATGGCGCTTATTTTTAAGCGGCAACTGAAATATGTCCTTAAAATGTTCGTGCTAGGTTTTAAGTGTGATCTCCTGATTGACAGCCGATCGGCAAGCATGTGAAGCACAGCAGACAGAGCTACTCTATCGGATAACTCATCAATTTTACACCTCTTCAGACCTTTTCTCCTCTTCGTACCTGAGCCAGGTTTCCGGTCCAGGATTTGAACCCAGGAAGGTGTTGTATGCTAGCTACTGATCCGCGAAGGAATATGATGTTGAAGGTTTAGACAAGCAATTGGGGAACAGATGGAAAAAAAACCCAATATATACGAGTGTGAGTCAAAAATGATCCGCACTCTGGCTAAAGAATTAATTTTAATTAACTTTTAGAAAAGATAAATCCATCATTTTTCGACATAACCTCTTTGTTTATCAATACATTTTGTCCATCCGTCAATAAGCTTTCGTATTCCCTCTTTAAAACACGTTTTAGACTGCGAGTGCACTGCTATCTTCACTTCTTCATCAGAAGTGAATCGTCATCATTGTAGGGCTGCTTTCAGGGGACCAAACGTGAAAGATCAACAATATAGGGAGGATGCTTTAACGCCGTACAGTGTGAAAAGCAGATAAATGCGGAGGTGCATTGTCATGCAAGATCACAGCGTTCTCCGTTTAATCCAAAGTTTAGGCCACAACTTTTCAATAAGCGTCTCACTGTAACGAGCACTGTTGATCGTTCAATCTTTTCCTGGTAAGGTGCCAATACTGGCCCTTGAGAATCCCAGAAAACTGTAAGCATCAATTTTCCAGCTGATCCTTGACTTTTGAACTTTTTTTCGTTTTGGTATTTTCCTTATACCATTTACTTTCATATAAACAACCCTTACAAAAGCAAAAAAACGAACAACGGTGCCAGAAGTTTTATTTACAGAATGTACAAATTTTAAGGGTCCACAAAAAGCTGTAGTTTATGTCACAACAGCGTTATCAGAACAGGACATGGAGTAAAATTGAACTTCGATGCATTGCCGGTGTCCAGTTTCAAAATGCTGTCAAACATGACCACTGTCATTGTGTTTTTTTTTGTTTTTTTTTTCTTTTGTTTTTTTTTTAAGTCATCATCTCCTTCAATCATCTTGCTCACTGTCCAATGACTCCCAGAGAAGCCGGGCTTCTTGAAGCAACGTAGCAAATGCACACCATCCAAAAGACTACCTCGACTGAAATTAAAACATACTGTGACATGTACTGTATGAGTCCCATTAAACCCCAGAGACACTGGGTGCCAAAGGGTTTAAAATGTGAGGATTTAAACAGGCGTGAACTTGAGTACCTAATAACCCAAATATTACATTTTTAGTGAAATTTTAGACGAGGCTGGGTTTCCCTTGCAGTCTATAAGCAGTCGCTTCTGATACTGTAGGAATGTGGCACTTAATGTCCAAGATCCGTTCTGTGAAACAGAATGTTATGCAGTTTACGCACGGTGGCTTAGTGCTTAGCTCTGTTGCCTTGCACCTCCAGGGTCCCAGTTTGATTCCCACCTTGGGTATGTGTGTGGTGGGTTTCCTCCGGTTTCCGTCTAAAGTCCAAAGACATGCAGATTTGGCTACCTGGTGTTTCCAAATTGCCCCTAGTTTGTGAATGACAACTGGGCTTCGAGCTGGCCGCCCGACCCCTTAAGTAACTGCTACAGAAATGGATATATCCCATGCTGGGGAGTATCCGTCTTCCGACAAAAACTTAAAAATTAAGCTTCAGTTTATGAGTTTGACATCATGAGCAATATCATTCATTGTCACTGTTTAATAATCATTATTTCACTTCCAAATCAACACTTCTCCTTCGCCTCTTCCTGCTGCCATCACGAGCGCTAGTTTCGCAGCGGTTGGGAGCCACGGTGCACTTCACAGGAATATTTTTGTAAGACAGCTAGACGGTGCTCTAACACTCAATAGACACGCCAGCACTTTGCGTAAAAGAGGCATGCACAGTACACAGACAGTGTGCAGGAAGCTGCTGTGTTTGTCCCGTTCCGTAATTAGGGATTTCTGAACTCGGAATATGTGGTCAGCCGTGCAAACGGTTATTAAGTGCTGCTTGCGTAATCACGCACACTTCCATTCGTGTACACATGAACGCGGGTTAATCGGCCGATGAAAGATCAAACACATGCAATGCTTATTTTAAGCCGGTATGAAATATTTATCACACACACACACACACACACACACACACACACAGTCTCTCTGTCTTTCCCCATTCCGTCACACTTCTCCTTCACCTTATCTCCTGTTCTTCTTCCTCTCCTGTTTCTGCCATCTTTTCACAAGTCTGTCAGTAGTTCTCTGTTCTGTATCACTCTATCTCTCTTTCTGTATTGCACACTTTCTCACAGCTCTGTCCTATTAACTGTGCTCTTTGATTCCCTGCTTATGCATCTACCCTTTCACACACACGCACACACACACACACACACACACACACACAATTCAGCTTGTTCTATCACACACTGACTGCCTCATCGCTCTCTCTCTCTCTCTCTCTCTCTCTCTCTCTCTCACATACACACACACACCCTCTGCAGCAGGAGCATTCCCCAGAGCCAGACAGCAGGAGACTATTACACTCACAGACGGAATCTCTCCTCCAATTTCTCTCCAATTTCTGTCTGCTTCCATTCCTTCCTCTCTCCCTCCCACTCAGTGCTCTATCCATCTTTTCTTTTCCATTTCCTCTCTCTCTCTCTATCCCTCGTTCCCTGCCTCTCGTTTTCTCCATCTTGCCTGCCCTTCTTGAGTGGATGTAATTGGTATCTATGGGGTGCTCCCCTAAGACGGCATTTAAACTGCATCACAAATAACAGGGACAGCGCACAACTGAGCCAAGATCGGTGAGCCAGCACAGAGCCTTTCAGTGCGAACTCATCTGCTGGAAAGAAACGCGGCCCTCAAACCAAAAAAGCTGTACTCTGTTTTTTGCATTTTACTTTTTTTCTTTCTTTTCTCGTATCCAATACTGCAAGCCGTGCCAGAAAAGAATTGATCTACACGTTGCAGCAGAAACCCAGCAGCCTAATGGAGGTCCGAGCAATCAAACGAGATAAACATGCGAATCATTCAGCACCAAATAATATTGCGACAGCAGACCAGAGCAATCGCGCCCCACCAGGCACCAGCCAAAGAGCAACATTCAAATGAGTTGCAAGCCCTACAGCAGTGGAGAGGATGAACAAGGGAGGGGGGAGCGGAGTGAGAGTGTATGTAAGAGTGTGAGCGCGACTGGGAAAATGAGTAAGGTTAAGACGGCGAGAGAGAAACAGGATAAATGAGAAAAAAAGTGAGGGAAAAGAGAAAGTTTAATTAAAGCTTGTGTTCCTTGGAGAGTGTTCAGCGCTAACTCATTTTCACTAATCAAAAATACATGAGAGAGCATGTTTCACGCAGTCAAATGTAGGATGATGAAATGACATCCATCATAATCAGGTAGCGAAAAGTGACAGGTTAGTTCTACGCAAAAACAAGGTGGGAGCGGAAAGTGGGACTGACACAGCCGCACTGTTTAAGGTAAAAACACAGGGAGATCTAGAGTACATGGAGCTGGAAAAGCTGAGTCTAGAGCATGATGGAGATGAAGATGTAAAAGATGTAGTATCTAGAACGAATATATTTTTAAATGTGTTCATGAATGTACCTGCGTTTAAGGGAATTCACAAAGAAACTGAAAACGTCATTATCAGAGGAGCATGATTCTGCATCTCTGACTTTCTGACAGATTCACAACCGACACACGTTGAGAGAAAGCGGGAGACATCAAGATGTAGCATTAACACTTCCACAATAGCAAATTCAAAGCTTTCTTCTTTTATAGCACTGAAATTATTTTGACATGCCATTTCTTAATCAAAAATGAAGTAATATGGTTCAATAATTAACATCGTAGTTAATAATTAACTTAATTTACCCATGAAGCTTCTGGTGCTAGCGATCTGACATCCTAACGCTCTGACGCCTACTTGTACTTCATATTCCCTATCATTACCTTTCAGTCTTGTTATTTCTATTATTGTCGATTCATTAAAAGAAGCAGATTATCCAGACTATTCTACAGCATTATGCCTGTTTTTTTTTCTTTACAATAACAATGTTACCTTTATTTCACTCAACTCACTAAGTACAGATAAGCCACCATGCTGCCTCTCATTATTCAAGGGTTATACTGTATCAACCAAGACTAAAAATATCTAATAATAACTATTAAATGAATTCTGGAGATCAGGGTTTTTTTTTTTTTTAATTAACTACCCCAAACAGATGGAAAGAAACAACAACATGGTGCAGGGATTCATTATTTGGCATCATTGGTTTAGGGAGTCCCAAGTGTTTTCACTGGAAAATGCTCAGCCTATTCTAAGGAGACTGCCATTTTAAATCCTTCCATGGATAATACTGTATATAGTGTCTGACTTCATGTGATTTGAAGGTAACACATCAAATCACTTTATCTTTCCCAGTTGGTAGTTGTCATGTGGCTGGAAGAGCTACTAGGTGAATGAGAATTCTCAAATCACAAATTTCAAGTCACCCATCAGCATGAACCTGGATTTCATAAAATATGGTCATTTAACTAAGGACAAACTGAAGTTATAAATTGTTATAAACACCATTGAAAAATCCTGCACACTGTCAGTTTAATTCACTATTACAGATATGGTTTAAGCAGCAGTATAATTTTGCATTCTGCTAATACTCTACATTTCTTTATTAATGCCATATACAACTATATCAGATGGCAGCCAGGTTATCATTCAGCCTACACTGTTCATAGTGTATTGCTTATGGTAACCTCCTGAAATTAAGATTTCATTTTACCCTGTTTGAAGATGACAAGTTATTCCCTTATAATACATTAAGGTGACTTTAACGCCTACATTTGCAAGTTGTTTGAAACTTTATAACAACCTGAATGAAGCATGTTCAAAAACATCTCCAACAGCTTCTGACACATGCTAGAATGAAGCTATAACACCCACGGTAACTTGTTTTATACCCTTTTTTTATAAAAATAAAAAAAAATTCAAAAATGTATTTATGCTCATACTACATTTTAAATAAAGACTTGCTACTTTTCAGACGGTCACACATTAAGCGTGTGATCATCTGCATTGAGTTTCTAGTTTAAACATAAGCATTTACGGTGTCACTCACACCACAGTGTGACCTAAGCTACACCCAAAACAAACCAAATCCACCAATCCTAGTTTACACAAATGACTGTTAGCATTATAAAAGAGCAGATTGGTTAGCGCACTAAAGTGATAGACCTGGGCAATAGATCGTTTCGAACAGGGGCACTTGTTACAGTAAAATTAGAAGTCATCCTGCTGAATAGCTAATATGCTGAGCGAAATAGTTTTACACCAATAACAATGTCATTTTTCATAACAGCTTATAAGGTTTTGTTGCCTCCTTTAACCTTATTGTGTTGGCATGCCGTATGCCCATGTTTAATTACGTAGACTACAGTAGTTGCACTATACAGCAACTAGCCTACCAATGTTTTGTTTAATTAATGGGAAATTTTGTCGCTATAACCAAGTCATATCATCGTGTCCAGGCCTCCTTTCCATTAGCTTTAGAAACATAATATAACGATCTCTCAGTTATCATTTTCATCTGCTTTTGTAAGAAAAAAAAAAAAAGAAAAAAAATCACTTGCTATTAGAAACCTAAAACCTTCATATCTTAAGTTAATCAACAATTAATTTTTAGCAGCTGAAAAGTCATAGCTCCCTTGAAATAAAATGACAAACATGGTACAGCAGCTACTTGCATTATTGCAAGGTGGTCTCTTCATTATCCATAAAACTAACCATAAAATTCAACGCTGTAGTTGTAACGTCCTTTATCTAAAATCTTATGTAGTGTTCATTCCTCTCTGTCCAACCGTGTCCAAACCAACCAGGCAAATAATTAATATTTAACCTGTATAAAACTTTTATAATAAATTGGCCTTAACTTTCTTTTTCTTGTTATGCCTACAAGGTTTCACAAATCTGTAAAACATCTGGACACAACCACTAAATTGTACATCTATTTATTCATTATTTATTTATACTTTCATTCTGGTAAAAAATAATGAACATTATAGATTTCTGCAGAAAAAAAATTTCTTCTTGCACATTTATTTTATCAACAGCATCAACTTCAACTTTGCTAGAAAATAAATATATGGTTATTCCAGGACCTTTAGTGCTTCCAGACTCAAAAGAGAATTCCTTCTCTTCTTAAACCCATTACAGTCTTCAGTATTCAGGCAAGATGATCAACTTAAGCAAGTGAGTAAACTACTTATTCTAAAACATGAAATCCAGAAGTAGTATGCAATCATGGCAAAGCCAGAGGTGGGAGCAGTGACTACGGTGACAACAGAAGAAAACCAGTGACTATGGTGAGAACAAGGCGGGGAGAAACTATGACGATGAGGCCAAAGGGGGGGTGACATTGATGGTGAATCGAGGAGGCAAAGCAATGACAGCCAAGCAAGGAGGCAAAGCAATGTCCTTAGCCTAACAGGGAGGCAGAGTGACATACTCAGCCATGCAGGATGACAGAAGCAACATCAGCAGGCTAGGGAGGTGAAGCAATGTCCTCAATGTCATCAAAGGGGCAAACTGATCACCATCCTCATCCTCAGCAGAGCAAAGCAGTGGGGGTATTATTAAGGCAGAAAGGCATAACCAGCCGGGTAGGGTGGTGGAGTGATGTCCTCAACCAGTCAAGGAAGGAGGAACTACATCCGCAACCATGCACAGAGGCAAAACAACATCTTCAGTGGAGCAAGGTAAAGGGGGCAAAGTCATGATCATCAGTTGAGCATGGAGGTGAAGCAATGCCCTCATAAAGATATTACCTAGAGATGTTCAGAAAAACCCCATTCTGTCAAGCCTCCTCTGGGGCTTCTGGATGTGCCTATTCTGGCCCCAAGTGCTCACTCCAGCCACTCCAGATTGTTTTGACCACACCAAGGGCCGGTTGTTCTGCTTCCTTTCTGTATGCAGACTTGTCTCTATCACCAATGATTGTGGTGTCATCTGTGAACTACAAAACTTTGACAGGAGAGTCCCCTGAGGTGCAGTCTGTTGTGTAGAGGGAGAAGAGTAGCAGGGAGAGCACACATCCCTGGGGAGCACCGGTGCTAACTGACCGTGTGCTAGACATGATTTTACCCAGCCTCACATGTTGACTCCTATCAGTCAAAAAGCTGGTATTCCACTGAAAGATGTGGTCTTGCACCGTGAATTCAGAGAATTCCGTGTGGAGGATGTCGAGGATAATGTAGCTGAACACAGAACTGAAGTCTAAGAACAAGACTGCATAGGTCCCTGATGTGTCAAGATACTGAAGGATGTAGTGCAGTGCTGAGTCTAGCAGTATGACTGTGATGTTCTTCAAGTAATTCAGCACCAACCTTGTCACCAAATACCGTTATTACTACAGATTTCTTTGGGATTGGACGGGGGTCTATTGATGACCTTGGTGAAAACAAGAGCCAGCTGAGATGCACAGAACTTCAGGCAAGAAAGAGACCCACCATCTGGTCCAGGTGCCTTCTTGGTCCTTTGCCTCTGAAACAGATGACACGCATGTGTTTCACAGAGTGTCTAGGGTGCAATAAGAAAGGCCAGAAGGCGGGATTCTAAAGGTGCTGCAGATTAAATGACTGAGGTGAAGACATTGGGGGTCTCCTGTAGCCGGTGGTGTTCTGATGGCCTTTCCACGCGCAGGATCGATGGCTGAAAGATTTTTTCCCCCAACTTTTCCGAGTAGCTCAAAAAATCACTACATGATTTTATCCCCACTTCTGTAGGCTTCCTTCTTGGCATGAAAGCTACTTGAGTTTTGCTGTAAACCAGGGTTTATTGTTCTTGTTGTGCAGGAAGTTCTGGTGGGCAAACATGTCTTCGCAGAAGCTGATGTACTGTAGGATGTCACAGTGTCAGTAATTCATCCTGTCTTGTGCATCACTTCGCAAGAGTTTTTGCATTCCTCAACTGCAAAAAATGTAAATGTTATTTATCAGGAAGAGCAATGGTCTATGTACGGCCAGACCTTTGGAGTGAATGGTGCTTAGAAGAGTCAAAAACTGGCATTTATAGACATTGATATAATCAATCAGCAACTGTTTTCTCATAAACGCAGGGTGTTAGAAGCAGGAAACTATTAACCTTTTAGCTGTCGTTGCATTGACCTCAAATGACTGCGGAATACAAAAGTGGATGTGGAATCTCACAAACCAGCACTAACGCTGACTCTGGAGGGTTTTATGAGCCACTCTACCTTTCGAGATTGTTCTGCAATATGGTGCAGCTCCTGAGGAGCAGTGTAATACACAAAGCGTGCTGAGACATGGCCCCATGGCTCTGATGTTTAGATCATATTCTCATAAAGGAGACTCTTGTCTCTGTTGCATTAGAAAAGGGAAACATGTATCTTTGTAGAGTTTGGGTTGTTTTAATTCATTGTTTTTGCCAATATTAGAGTAGTTCAGTGACTCCCAGTCCTTGGGAACAATTCCTGTGTCTGCTCTATTACACACAATGTAGTTCAGGAAGGACTATATAATTAGCTATTACATTCAACCAAGTGTGTTAAAACTGGAAAAAAAAAAAATACAATATCATGCAGAGCATGGAGTATTCAAAACGGGGATTCTGAACCACAGTGTATTGCTTAACCGTAGTGTAATGTTATTGTTATTTTCTTATGAAGATATTAAAGATATGGCAGCACGGTGGCTTAGTGGTTTAACACTGTAGCCTTGCACCTGGGTCGGGTTCGATTCCCGCCTCGGGGTCTGTGTGCATGGAGTTTGCGTGTTCTCCCTGTACTTGATGGGTTTCCTGTGGGTACTCTAGTTTCCTCCCACAGTGCAAAGACGTGCAGATTGGGCTAATTGGCATCTCCAAAATGTGTGAATGTTGACCAGAAGACCTAACACGGTCGTAAAAAATGATAATAAATACACAGGCAATCACCATTGGCCTGCACTGTCCATAGTTAGACTACAGAGATTCCCAGATGGATTGATGGATGGATGGGTTGATTTATCCACAGATATATCCACAGATACAATGGCATGATAAAATACATATACTGAATTAAATCATTTAAAAACAATTCTTTTTCCATTTAAAATAGCTATCAATTTAAAAATAAATAAATAAATAAAAAACATTTTTAAAAAATGAATTTTGGGGCTATGGTTTGAGTAAGTCTTAGGATTAAGGTTAGTCTGTAAAAACCACCAGTAAGGAAAGAAATGATCTTACAAATTAAGGAAACCTAGGATATCAGAGGAGTGAGGGTGCAGAAAGTGCTTGTGCAGTGGCAATCAAACGAACATTTATACAGCAAATTTAACATCAATATGTGACACATTCTAAGTGCTACTGAGGTGTGATTGAGAAAAAAAAACCTTGAATAAACTGCATATGTAATGCAGGATGCAATACATCTGGTTAAACAATATCATCGCTGTAAACATCAGCCAGCTGATAAGAGCAACAAGATGTGAGCACATGTGAGGTTTAACGTAATGCAAAATGATAAGGGGGGGTCACTCTTTCAGTTTTGTACTCCAACCCTGTGTGTTAAAACTGGAAGAAGAAGAAAAACACAATATCATGCAGAGCATGGAGTATATTCAAAACTGGGATTCTGAACTACCATGCATTGCTTAACCTTAGTGGATTGTCATTGTTATGTTCTTATTAAGATATTAGAGATATGGCAGCACCGTGGCCTGGTGGTTAGCACTGTCGCCTTGCACCAGGGTCGGGTTCGATTCCCGCCTCAGGGTCTGTGTGCATGGAGTTTGCATGTGCATTATATCTTCTATGACTTAATAATAAGCCCTGTTTTTTTTAAAAATCATACATTACATATATTACCATCATTTGTCATGTAAACTATTCAGTCATATAAAATGAAAACATTGGGTGTTTTGGATTTCCACTGGCGTCTCTTACCTTGATAAAAGGTGATGCTTTTCCACAGCTATATTTACACTGATCATATTTACTTGGATTACCCTTGAGCTTCCTTCAAGGTGAAGTGTTAAGAGGAGACGGAAAATAGTATAAAATAAGCTCATCTGACATCAGTCAGCGAAACCTCTGAATTGAAACCAAAAACTCAGGCTTTAAATGTATGATTCCGTGAGATACTGAAATGGTGTTTCATTTTTGCTTATTTCATGGTGTTTTGATCTGTAAAAAAAAAAAAGTCTCAGTATAGCCAAAACTAAATGTAAAGAACAATTACAGTGCTTCTGACATTTAAGATTAAAATTTAAATACACTAGTGAGCAGTTCAGAGGACGAATGCATCTTAATAAAGAGAAATGCAACCATGCAGAATTTTTAATCATCATCATCATCATCATACTTATTCTTTATTGTTGTTCCTAAGCATAACAAATACTGGAGTTATCTATTATCATAAACATCAGAAGCTCAGGTTTAATCAGGTTTGTATAAATGCTGAATAGCGTATGAGAGTCCAGATATATAACATGGTTTTATAGCTAACTCTGCATAACACTGACATTTTTTCTACATCAAATCAATATTATGGTACAGAGCTTAAAGTAGTCAGCAGAATGTTATTGTGTGTTTGCGTGTGTGTTTATGTGAGATTGAGACAATCTAAGTATGGCTCCCTGACTAGAGGAATGTGTATGCGTGTGTACATAATGCTGCAATCTTCTAAAATTAGTGCCAAGGTCCTGAAACGCATATTTTTAGAGTACTCATGGTGGCCATATTGTGCAGTGTGCTTTTTCTCTCTTTCCTGCTTCTCTGCCTCTCCCTTACTCACTCACACATTCTCTCTCTTCTGTTATAAACAGTATCAGGTGTGAATCCTCTTTACCCTTATACACTTTGAACACAGCAGAAATCCTTTGAGTGTGCGAATTATTTGTGTGTTCAGCTCTCATACACTGAGTGATTCCAATCAGAGCAAAGCTAATTAATTCTAATATATATATATATATGAAAGTGCTTAGATGGCCATGGCACGGGTGTGTATGTGGTCTATACTGTATGTGTGGGTGATTGTGTGGGCATAAGTGTATTTTTAAGATACGAAATGCATTTGTAAATGTTTTAGCATTATTGGTATGTTTAAAAAACAACAAAAATATACATATTGTCGAGCCAAGTTGCTATCATACACACATTTTAAAATAAAATTGTGATCACGCACCCTTTAGGGTCCAAAGCCACCATGCACAGTGATGTCATGCTAATAGTTTACTTTTGTAAACTTCAGAAACAGTGGTAGAATCCATACCTAAACTATCTCTTTGTTGTTTATCTAAGTTAGGATCGATGTCCATTAGTGTGTACTACTTGTATAACCATGGATTCAGGGCTTGACGTTAAGCTTTTGTTCAGAGATGTCTTTTCCAAAATGGAAAAAAAAGTTATTTATATGAAGCTGTTCTTTAACAAATTATTGGCACTTTGTATCAGTTTGTAACTATATTTACTTTCATCTAATATTTATCCTATAATATAAAGAGAGTGGGTACTATCATTAAAGGACTCTCTCTTTGTGTTCTACTGTATAATGTTCTATCTGCAAAGCATCGATCACTATTTAGAATTTACACCGGAGGGCTTTGACCATTTTAATACGTCAAAACTCACTGCTCTGAGATTGAGATAAATTGAGATGAAAAAAGCAATAGAATTTGACATGTGTAATCCTCACATCTAATTATTCTATTACAGACAGTCTAAAAAACACAGTTCCAGATGCCAGATACATTGAGAGGTTTTTGTAACTGTTTAAACGTAATGAAAAGTCAATATCTTTATTAGGTACTATGAAAGCAAGCTGGTAACAAGAGATGTGTTTTATTATTTTTTTTAATGTGGAGTGTGAGAATTCCATAAAAGATTTACAAAGCCTCCAAAAGAACCATCAGATGCCACCTCCGTCAATGCCGTTTTAGTGGCAAATAGAGATTGTACAAAATATTAAAATCAGGGGTGTCAGTAACTGTGGTAAATAAAAAGCAATTATTTCTTGATGAGGGACTTGTTTTTCTCTAAAGTTAAAATCATTTCAATTATATGTTAGATTTTTCAAATTTTTTTCCAATGTGAGATGGAGCTACTTCATCAAAAGGAGAATTGTTTCTAACACTTTTTTATTAATCTTTAATAAGGGGTGCCAATAATTGTCAAGGGAGTATAGACAAGTTTAAATATCCTGGCAGAATTTGTGAAATATTGGTCATTTTTATAATATATATACAACCACAATGCGGAGTGAGAGTATGTAACAGAGGCTTTCCTTTTTTTGTCCAAAGCAACTTACAAAAACATCATGAATTAGCTACAAACCCGGGTCTCCTGTTCAAAACGCAGCAACACCAACCACTGGACCAAATGTACTTCTGTAGCTATGGACATCCGGAAAAAGCTGATAAAACCTTTGTGTGTTATGCCGTATAATCATTCGGTTCTTCTCATTTATATCAATGGCCGGAAATTAATAAATAAACATGATTAAAACCTAAACAATGGATATAAAAGCTGTACAAAAGAGCACCAAGGAGGATCTTAACAAACATAACAGAGATGGAACGATGACGATATGTCCACAGGGCTGAGAGGAGAAGCAGCTTCAAATTTAATATGGAGTAATAATAGAAACTGTAATAAAGATAAAAAGTAGGAAGAACAATAATGTGCTTACGCATGCGCAGTTACTCTAATTACATAAAGATTAAAAATGGCAACTATCACAATCACGTTTGAAATATAAAGAAGACTGAGATGAAATCATTGCTGCTAATGTCTTTTTACATTATGGCAACCTTATGCCAACCCTATCTTGCTCCCATAGCTTTAGGTCAGCAATCATCATTCAGCTGATAAACCACAATTATTTCATGGTAATTGAATTTTATTTCATCTTCCATGTTTCCTTCCTTTTTATGGCAAATGAAACCACAAAACTGTGTCTTTCTCCTGGCCATAGCAGCCCCAAAGAACTTCACTTCCAAACCCTGCACATCTGTTTCTTCACATCTGTGTGTTTTTGTTTTGTTTCGTTTTACGTTTTAGCCAATTTTAGGTGATTGAAGGAACAGAAACTCTCATTAGCAGTGTAGTTGAGCTGCAAACTGCAACAGTCAATCTCTGGTGGTTGAGAAATCAGGAACACAGGCCTGTTGTTAAATCAAGTATACAGCTTCTGATTGGTCAACAAACTCAACACAAGGCATTGGCCAACAGTGACAATGACAATAACGATTATATAATAGGCTAACAACAATAACTTTCAATTGTCTGATTGGAAAAGTGCATGTGCGTGTATTCCACTTGCTTGAACAAAGAGTTTATTGTCCTATTGCCTCTTATACACTGATCACCCATGAAATTAAAATCAGTGACAGGTGAAGAGAATAACATTGACTATCTTGTTACAGTGGCACCTGTCAAGTGGTGAAGTATATTACACATCAAGTGAACATTCGGTTCTCAAAATTGATTTGTTGGAAGCAGGGAAAATGACCAATTGCAATGATCTAAGGAACAAGGGCCAGATCATGATGGCTTAGACGACTGGACCTCTACAACACCAGGTCCTGTGGGGTGTTCCTTACATTCAGTGTTACGCAGTGTTATGGTTATGTTTAGCATTTAATTGAAATAAATTTACTCATTTACTAAGTTATTTTCTAACAACAAAACTTGTGTCACAATTATTGACATCCCTGGAAATGCTAGTTAAACACAATGATAATAATAATAATAATAATAATAATAATAATAATAATGTGACCATCAACTGGAAGGTACCCATGCATGTTAGAAAGCAAGCTGTAAGTTCAGGGGTGTTCATAATTGTGGCACATTTAATTTTGTTAAAAGAAAATATTTCTTGATGTTTTTTTTATTTTTTAAATAATATGATTATATACACATGAGCTGACAGACACAGCTTTTAATATCTATTAAGGGCAAGTTTCCACACCTTTGACTTGCGTAAGTGTAATTAGCAAACCTGCATATAGTCCTCTGGACAATTATTGGCACCCCTTGTTAAAGATGAGTAAAAATGTGTTAGAAACAATACAACTTTTGATAAAGTAGCTCCATCTCACATTGAAAAAAAAAAGAGAATGTCTTATGGTGTGTTTCAATGAGTGTTTCAGCTTTTGAAAGCCCCACGTACATTTCAACCTGGGAAACACAAACCTGGCTGAGTACTGAGCTATGGGCGGCAAAAGAACTGTCAAAGGATCTTAAAGAAATGTAATAAATCAGGAAAAGGATATAAAAGCTATCCAAAGTGGTCAAAAAAATATTTAAATGGCAATCTCTAGTGTTCAAACTTTGAAAAAGAAGTGGAAAATTAGGGGTTCTGTTGATATCAAGCCAGGGTCAGGTAGACCAGCAAAGATTTCAGGCAGAACTGCCAAGAAAATTGTTCAGGATACAAAGAAAAACCCACAGGGAACTTAAGCTGAAGTACACGCTTTTCTGCAAAATAGTGGTGTTACCATTGCACAATAAGAAGGTACTTAAAAAAAAACATGGGCTGCATGTTCAAGTTGCCTGAATAAAAGCTGTTACTGCGTAGATACCAAGAAACAGCCCACGTTATGCCAAACAACACCTAGACAAGCCTTAATACTTGCACAAAGTCATTGGGATGATGAGGTCAAATAACCCCCCAATTTAAGAACCGATTTTCTCCCTAATTTAGTCGTGTCCAATTCCTCCCTGTCACTAGGGGGCTCCCACATTAAGCTGCTACTACCACTCAGTCGGGAGGGCTGAAGACTATCACGTAGGGATGTAACGGTATCAAAATTTCACGGTACGGTAATACCTCGGTATGAATGGCACGGTACGGTATTTATTGAA
>JAQMYL010000018.1:11706017-11716939 GCA_030014365.1 Clarias pachynema
AATTTCTCTAGTGCCTCTCTCCCTGCCGTCTTCCAAACGCACCAAACCCACCCCCCACCCCCCCCCCCCCCCCCCCCACCCCACTTGACACAATGAGAAACACTTTCTCACGTATTCATGAATTTATATATTAGCATATATTCTTGAACATTTACACCTCTTGCATGCTCTGAGAAACTTCTGTGCAGCCTACCTACGCTTTCCATATTATCATCATCAATTTAGAGAAACATTTCACATTTTATGTCAGCGTAATAAAGTGACAAAGATCAATTTCACCTGTATAATGACTAACCATTCTTAAGACCCACTGAACTATAAAACCTTGCTTTGGGAAATACTTTTAATACATTAGTCATTTGTCAGCAGTTTAGCCTTGAATCAGAATTAAAATCTATTCATATATTTGAGCCGGGAGGCATGAGGGTCTTTCAATCCCCAGCAGCGGCTCTTTGGCATCTCTGTGATTTGCATTCATTACCTTCTTTTCTTGTCCTAAGCACTATGTTGGATTTCACCGATAGCTAAATTTTGCAGGCATGTGGCTTGTCATGGTCTCTTAATAGTTTCAATGTGCATCCATCTCGAGTAGTAAAGATATATTTTGCAAATTAGAGAGAGCACGGATATACTCATTCCCATTACTTGGGCACTACACCCGATGGGTGGTTTTCTTAGTAATTTGTCAGGTTTTAACGAATAGCTTTTAACTACCAGACCTGACAACTTTATACAATGAACAGCATTTAGAAATAAAGAAATGTTGGAAAAAATTCAACGTATGTTTTCTGTTCCATTCATTTAAATTACCATGTACAATTTGACAAAAATTAGGAAGCAGACAGCTTATGCATTAACACACAATTTCTTTAAAAAGTGTATTTGAGAAGCTCCATAATAGAATGTTGTACAGGAAACCATATATGACCTACAGCACACCACAGACACACACCATTTAATATGGTCCATAAATTTGTGTAAGTTATAATACATAAATAAGCGGTCTTACACACATTCCTGAATTTGGTCCAAATTATTCAAATTATGACATCATCAGGAATTTCAACATCATTTATTATTGCAATTCAGGAGAAATCATATCCCCCAAACTAAAAAGAGCACATTTAAAAAAAAATCAAATGTAGTCGTTAACTTTTTAAAAATGTAGCAGTGCATAAGGTATTTAAACATTCATAGCGGTTCTTCAATGCTTCATAATTTATTGGTGCCTCTTAGTAATAAATCATAGAGTACAAAAAAATGTCAAACTAAGCAGCACTAGATAACTGGTCTGGGTGGCTGCATTTCGGATTGACATGTAGTGCACTGTGTACTATGTACTGTACGGCGGTACAGCACTTTGTTTCCACCAACATTGTGCTGAAGTAGGGCGGATGAAGTGATGATCAGCCCTAGACTGTTTGCTACGTGCGTTTTCGCTAGTTATCTTGAGATAAATGACAGGAAATTTTGTTCCATCTGGATTTACATTATCAGTCAAAAGTTTGGATTTGTTTTCTACAACAATACTGGAGATTTCAAAACTATGAAATTCAAAACACATATGGAATTATTTAATTAAGTAACATCAGCCAGTTGTTATTTTAAGACACAAAGATCAGCTATTCTGCAATAGTTGCAAGAATAGTACTGTCGAGTGTACTTGCAAAACCCATCAAGCGCCATTATGAAATTGGCTCTTATGAAGACCATCCCAGGGAAGCGAGAACAAAACTCGCTGTCTGCTGCACAGGACCAGTTCATTTAGAGTTACCAGCCTCAAAAATCACCATTTAACAGCACCTCAGATTAGTGTTACTATTAAGGCTTTACAAAGTTTAAGTACAGACACAGCTCATTTTTAACTGTTCAAATGTGATTATTGCATATTTTAGGTGCCTTCAGCATTGTTTTACAATGTAGAAAGAAATAAAAATCAGGAAAGACCATGGAATTAGAAGTTGTGTCCAAGTAAATTTAAATTAAAATTAAAATTTTATTTGTCACATACACAGTCATACACAATACGATATGCAGTGAAATGCTTAGACGACCGCCCGTGACCTTAAAATAAAGGACTATTATTAGGAAATAAATATGAAAAAAAAAATAGAAGTAAATTTAACTAAGAAAGAATAAAATATTTGTACAATACAAAATATACAATATATGAATAATATAAGTAAAATATAAGAAAAGTAAGAAAAACCTAGCTGTACAATATAGAAAATATAGAATTATGGACTTTTTGTATGGAATGAGTAGTAGTGTAAGTGTTTAAGTAGTGTAAATGTTAATAAATAGGATGTTCATAAGAAGGTATCTGAAGCATAGGTGATTCAAGGAAAGTTCAGGGTGAGGGTTCTCAGTTTTTTAATAATATTATAATTATTGCATTAAGATGCAACTTTCCCCATGATCAGGAGTTTGAATTCAAAAATACAAGTTTCAAATCGGACGCCACAACCATGCATGGCCATACTCTCACCCGTCGCCCTATTAGAGCAAAAGTAGTTAGTAAGTCATGGCCATCTGTGAGCTAATGTATGTGAAACTGGGCAGTTAGTGCTTTCACCTCAGTGTTACATTGCCTTATGGTGCTGCATGAGCAGCAGATTGAAATGATGCAGCTGGCTGGCTGACTTCACGTCTTGCAGGAGGCACATGTTAAACTTAGTTCGTAGCTGTCTTTTGATGGGAAGAGCTGACATATCTGTGCGAACTGTCAAAATAATAAAAGAAAAATCTCAAAAAGTTTTTTAAAAATGTATGTGTCTCTAAGGGAGCTTTCACATTAGGCTCAATTGATTTGTACAGTTCCCAGGAACGACTGCTCCCCCTCTCCACTGGTCAGCATTCACATTGTTTTTTTGTTCTCCATTCTTGGGTACACTTGTGTGTCACATACACAACCATACGCAGTATGATACGCAGTGAAATTCTTATACTGTACGTCTGCCTGTGACTTAAAAATGATGATTTCACTATGATAAAAGAAATTGGACTAAAATAAATAAAAAAACATAGAATTTTTCAATAAAAGTGAAAGTAGAATGAGAATTTAAAAAATTATAAAATGTTATGTTGGAAATTTACCATATGTACAATATATACATTAAGTTACAAAAATAAATCAGAACTAAAATAGAAGGGAATAAATTATGCAGGATTTACCGACTGTACAGAGAGAAATTATAAACTCTGAGCTAAGTGTAAAAATATGTTGTGTGGGTATGACAGCAGCAGTATGACTGAAACATGAAGTGTGAAATGGAATGGTACTGATATGTGTGCTAGCAGTGTGGTTTTCCATGTTCCAAAGTGTAGTTAGTCCTTCCTCATTTATGTGTAAACGGCCAGTGTGTAAACAAGAATGAGAAATATCCAGTATGCACCTACTTGGTTTGTGAGCCACCATTAAACACAAGAAGTAAGAAAGTTAAATTCCATACTATGACTTTCACACTATGAGTAATATCATTGATATTTAGGAACAAATGTTAAGAGCATCACGTTCACATGCCTTTCTACTTTATTAGATACAGTATCACTTTGTAGGTCAGAAGATGAGATTTCCGCACACAGAGATTTCAGTGAAAACCGACAGCACTGAGACATCGTGCCTAAATAGCTATTTAGTTTCATGCTCAGGTACGATTGGCTTCCATATCTGATTCGATCAGACCACCTCTGCAAGCGGACTCGGGCATGGTTCCCGATCATGGAACGATTGTGTTCTCACTGATCAAAATGAACCAGACATTGGTTCAAGTGCTATGAAGCAGCAACGCTACCCTATATGCCACTTTTTATGCCTTACAAAGTAAATACTTTAGCAAAGATAAATGATACAATATACAGTATGTTTCATATTATAGTCATGCATATTTTAAACAAGTATATTTAATAAACTAGGTGATGTAATTTTACTAAAGCATAGAAACAATAAAGCTTAAACTGTGTTCTTTTGATCTTTTCACAGACACTAGAGTTGATATAACAGTTAAATGCACTGTTACAGGGTATTTGATAAAGTCTGCTTTGACAAATACAGAGATATAAATACAGTGGTATTAAATAAAATATACTTTGTCTGCATAAGCAATTATTCAATAAATAGAAACCAGTTACATTTAAATGCCTAAGCATTAATGTTCAGTTTAGGCATGTAAATAGTACATTTAATTGATTTTGTTTATTTGTAAGAGTTTCACATTACCACTTTGCATTTACATAAAATACAGACACATATTTTAAAAATATATAGATTTTTAAAATATGTTAAATAAATGTATCATTAATTAATTGATAATTAATTCTAATTAATTAATTAATTAATGTTCTGCAGCAATTGTTAAATAAATAAAAATTAAATTATTAATCTATCATAACATTTTAGAACAGGCCCACAATCCGACATCAATCTTCAGGTTATTCTAGTCCTGACGGTTACACATATTAGCACACAAGGACTATGTTTCTCTTATTAAAAGAGTTTCAATCCAAGCATCTACCAACATTTGGGCTCTTAAAACATTTAAATAGCATATATTATTCGGGCTGTTTTTAATCAGAATGTCTGAGTCAGAGTGTCTAGTGGGAATTGTCATTGTGATCTCGCAACCCAGATCGCGTTTGACGTGAGGGAGCGAACTTCTGGATTTCAGTATTACTTGAAAAAGCTTACATGCCAAAGAAGGGCAAAAAAAGCAAAAAATATTTTAATATCCACCAGTTATATATTTTAGTGTCCACTTCCAGACAGGGGAAGAAAGCAGAAGGTTACAGTGTGTGCATGTTCACGGCGATCTAGGAGAAGAGCTGAGGCGAGGTGGACTACGCGGAACTAGAGTCAATAGATTTAGATCTACAAAGTTGCCATCCTGACAGGCATGTGTTTGTTTAAATATCCTTTAAACCCTGATGCTCAAAGTAATTAAACATACTGAGTACTGTTAACTTAAATAATTACAATTAGTTCAAATTAACAGACCTTGATGAGTATTTAGATCTTTTTGGTATTTATGAGTTTGAAGAAATTACACTTTTCAAGTTAGCTGAACAAATTTATATTTAAAAGATCTATAAGTACTTAGTGTGAATGGGTGAGTGAGTGTAGGATAAAGCGGTATAGAAGATGAATGAATGAATATAAGTACTTAAGTAACAGTAACTGTCACCTTAAAGTTCCACCAACTTACAGTAAAATCTTTCAGACTAGCGATTTTGTGTCTGACATCATTAGGGTAATAGTGCACTGGTGGCTCAGTGGTAGGTGATTCGCCTGCCATGCGAAAGGCCTGAGTTCGATTCCCAACAACTGGATGAAGTGCCTGTCCCAAGCCCAGATAAAATGGGAGGGTTGTGTCAGGAAGGGCATCTGGCGTAAAACCTGTGCCAAACTTGTGTGCAGACCAGATTGTCCGCTGTAGCAACCCATAGCCGGGAGCAGCCGAAAGAACAACAACAATTTATTTGATTTGCAACAACTAAAAAAAAAAGATAATTGCTATTAAATAGTATGAGTTAGGCGACTCATTAATGCAAGTAAAGAACGATTAATATGAATGAGTACAACAAACTCAAAACTCATAGTTCTGTTTACTTAAAACTGGAAACATCATTACTTAAAAAAATTTATGTAACTGATTACCTCAATTTTTTTTTGTGAGATAAAAACATTTCCGGAAGTATCCTTCTACAGTAGAATAAAAAGCATATTTTAAAAGGAATTACTTAGTACACTTTTTTAAATAATACATTTAAGTAGGCATGAGCGGATGGTCGACTCCAGATGGAGCATACTAATAATTCTTAATCCTTAAATCTTCCTTGTCGCTTTTAAAATGATTTGTTGTAGTGGAGAAGTATGTCCATTCAAACTCTCCATATGCACAAGCCACATGTTAAGTAGAGGATCTGTGTCAGACAGCCTGTAGCAAAAGTATCAGCTAACATGGCTCGCCAGTCACTGCAACATCCAAATTGGTTCCGCTAACACCATTGGGAGGGAAAACACGGTTATTCAGTACCCTGATTGGTTACGGTAGTGCTTGTTGGAGTGTTGTTAAAGGCAAACGGAACAAACTCAACATTACAGCTCTAAGACGAATGATAGCTTGAGGCATATTAACACCAAGAGGTTGGGTAAGAGGAGTGGAGTATAAAGTTCGATTAAGAAATTGCTGTGCAGGTCTACAGCTTCACAGTTTGGATATCAAGCATGTAATGAATCCAAGCAAAACTGTATTTGGAATGTTCTCAGTGTTAAAGATATGAGAAAACACAAACTGTTCATAGATCCGTTTTACAGTCTGGCATTAAAGCCTCTCATTGCACAATAATGATATATGCCATAAAATATGTTTGAATATGCTGTATTAATTTAGATGATTCATTTCAAATGTCTTCTTAGTAAGGACATGCATTTTACCGCATTCCACCACATTCAGCATTGAAAATAATATAAAGCAGTTGTTAGATGTTGTTAAATCCAGCTACAGGAAATGCCCATGTTCCATAAAATGTTTGGCTGCGATTAGGTACCCCTAGCTAAAAAGCAAAGCTCCCATGTGCAGTGATGTCATATAATTAGATCATTCATTCATTCATTCATTCATCTTTTATACTGCTTATCCTGTACTGGGTCGTGGGAGCCTGAAGCCTATTCTCTTTGGGCATGGACAAAGTGCCAATCCATCGCAAGGCACACACACACACACACAAACAGAAAGGTTCTTCTTAAAAGTCATTATCTGAGTTGGTTGCATTAGAAAACAAATCGACAACAGAAAACACACCTATGTTTAATACTGCAAGTAAGAGCATTTCCGCACACACACACACACACACACACACACACAACCACACACACACACACACACACACAATGTTACGACAGCTCACAGGACTGGGACTAATTATCGGTTTGGCCATAAGAAAACCACATGTTAGTGAGGCTATTCGGGAAAAAAGCTTCAATTTACTAGGTATCATGAACATCGGACTAGGGAGCAATGGAAACAGGTCATGTAGTCTGATGATTCCAGATTTATCCTAGCCCAGAGCTAAGATAAATCATGGTCAGAAGGGAGGTCACAAGAGATGATGCATCCATCATGCATAATGTCTACTGTACAGTAAGGCAGTGGGTGAGTTTACATGGACCCCAATGTTCTGAATATATTTAGACATTAAAATGATTGGTTGTAGTGGAGTTATTTAGAACAATAGGCCAGAGGAAAAATGCATCATGTAAACACTTCACTCAGAACAGCCTTGCCTGATCTCCCTATGAATTCTCAAATGGAATGAGAACCGAGTTGTAAACCTTCCATTCATTAGGTACTGTATATTAGCCATGTAAACACTTGATCTGATTCTCTCTTGTTTTCCCCATGTAGGGGTTACCTTAGATAACATGACAAGTTTCCAGGAAGGAGATTTTTTTGTTTCCATTCCCGATTGGTAAATTCTGTGAGACCAACTCTCTCCCACCAGTCTTTACATTCATCCACTGTCTCTGGCTGAGAAAGGGCAACTGATTAGCTCCCCATTTCATGTGTAGTAAAGCATCTAATCGTAGATGAGACTGGATTTATATAACCAATCATAATGCAAAAGGCAGCATTGGTCAAGTCTAGGATCTGCAACATTGCTTTTTGATGAGCCATTTCATCATCTTTAGATTCGAATAGCCTTATATGGGCACATGGAATTTTCTCCCAATTTCATTGTCTATACTGTATACCATTGTCTATATCTACTACGTATCCTTGCATGATCCTAATTTGAGGAGTGGGGGTTATAATTATATGCTAAACTTATTTTGTTTTGAAGTTCATTGTTAATGGGTGCTAATGAAGAGAAGCATTGAGGAGAATCCGGTTCTCAGTAGGTCAAGTTGTAAAGTTAACCTCTAGTGGTTTCTTACTGATATTATTTAGTTGTTTATATAAAAGTATCACGATATAATGCAATATGTAAATTTTTGCCTTATACCGTGAAACTTTTACGCATAAATATGTTCTTATATTTATTTTTATGCTTATGCATTGTTTTAAATGCAATCTTAAACTTCTTTTGGGAAGATGTTGTAATAAGCCATTCTGGGTTTCTTACCAAAACATTCAATATGTTTACATGCGCAGTTAAATTGAGCTGCAGTTATTGCTCGACTAGGCCATTTAAGTGCACTACTGTCCTTGTCCCAGTGTACAAGTACAGGAGGGTAATCGATTTATTGTCCAAGTATGTCCGACTTTGCTACGATAGATAGCGATATGTCCCCTTTCATCTTGTTAGTATTGGACCTTTTCCCAGGTGACCTATTACATCACGGACCAAACAATCAGCAAACAACTTAGCTACGGGCAAACTGTCGAGCGGAGAAAACACTCTGTACATTTCCTACGTGCTGTATGCTTTGCTTTTTGTGCACATGAGATGCATGCTATCCTTTGGGTTTATGGTGTTACCCAAAGGCAAATGACACTGCAGCATTGTTAGCAGCTTCTTCTTCTGTTATGCATTTTGTTCAACTTCCAGGTCAATGCCCACGGCGGGAACTGTGGAGCAGGCTCACATTTTTGTGCCCGACTAAGGTTTACGTGCAAGAGTAGCTCAACCACCATCTAGGTGTGTCCAGTTTTCAGAAGTTCGATTTAGTACTATATCATATACGTTTACATGTATCTAAAAAGTCATGCTTTAAGTCCTTTTTTGGTATTTTTTACCAACACTGTAGTATTTTTTTTTATTTTGATGTGATATCACATATACTAAAAAAAACTACTTGGCCATTAGATACATTTTTGCTACATTTTATCCGTTAAGATATCCCTTAAAGTGTCCTAGTCCAAACCTCCTTTGACTTAATAATGCCCCTATGCACAAACTGAGATTCATGAAGTCATGGTTTACCATGGCTAGAGTGTAAGAAATTGAGTGGCTCTGACCTCAACCCCTCTGAATACCTTTGGGATGAATTAGAAAGACAGCTGCACTCCAGACCTCCTTGCCCAGCATCGATGCTCGACCTTTCCCACTTTTATGTCTGAATTGGCAAATTCCCACAGCCGCTTTCCAAAATCTAGTGGAAAGTGTTTATAAAAGGGTTGAGGTTATAACAGCAAAGGGGTGACTATAGTACATCTGGAATGGGATGCTCAACAAGCACATATTGGTGTAATGGCCAATGGGCCACAAAATTTGTATAGACCAAAAATAATGTAAGAACAAAATCATTTTACCCACATTATTGTACACCAATAAATTAATACAGCCACAAAAAAAAGCACAGTTCGAATTCATTTTTAATGTCAATTGTTTGTACAAAAATTATTTGTCTACATGCAGAGGTATATTTTTACTAACATTTACGTATCAATTTTTACTTAGATGATTTGCACACAGTCTTCTCTGAAAGTATTGGAAGAGCAAGACCATTTATACACTTTAAAGACAAAAATGAATATGTGACAGTAAAGCAGATTTTTATCTTGTCTGATATTTATATCTACAGTAGATGTGTTAAACAACTTATAATATGTTACCTTTGGTGGCGGAAGAAAGAAAAGTAAAGCAACAGACAGTCTAAAGTAAGTAGCACTTATTATTTGCATCAAGCCAACATCCTACTGGCATCACCAGTTTTGTGTGTGATGTTTCAGGGTTGGATTATAGATTCTTTTAGTTGTTGTTTGTTTTAGGGGTTTCTCTCTTTCACCTCGGCAGGAGGTGAAATTAATGCTCTATATGGTTAAGCTTTAGAGATTGATTTGGCCAGTTTAAAGCCTTCTATTTTCCCACAACAAAGTCTTTTATTGTGTTGGCATCCACTTGCGGTCATTGTCTTAATGCTGCATGATAAAGTTCCTCCCAAACTAATTTGGTGCAATTGATCCCTGTAATTTGGCAGATTGAATGTTACTCGATTCTTTCTCATAAATCGTCAGTTAATATAATAATATAGTGAGCCTGTTCTATATGCAGCCATGCAAGTCATGATGCTGCTCATGCCTGACTGATAAGTTATATGTGTAAGATCAAAAGTAAACCCTTTCACCACACGTTGGCCTTTCTATCACTTACAGGTTGAGGTTCATCATGATTCCATAACTTTGTGGCTCATCTCTGTGTTTCTTTGCTTATCCTATCCTTCCCATTCCCTTTTGCAGATGAGAGGACTGCATCTTATGGTATGGCGTCTATATTTCTGTTCTTGAAATCGTCTTATATGATGCATTGTGATACCTTCACCCATGGCCTGTGGAGGTTGGTGGTGATGCCACTGTACTCAATGGTTCTGTCATCAACTGCTGTTGTTTGCCTTGGCTGACCTGTTCAAAGTCTTCTTGTTATTACAGTGGTTTCTTTCTGTTTCCTCACATTACGTAATGTCGTATTGGCTGGGCCAAATGCTTGTGAAATTTCTCCCAAAGACAGCTTTCCTGTTTTCATATTGGTTTATCCTTTTTAACAAATGCAGTCTTAAGAGACAAATACCAAGCCTCAAACCAAGACTGGATATTCAGAGTTATTCATTGTGTAATTAGTCAGTTAGCATTTCAAATTCAATTGGTACAAATCTCACTGCTAGTTTGCGTCACAGTTGAATGCTTTGTGTGTTTCCTCCAGGTACTCCGGGTTCCCAAGGGACATCGTTGCAGGCTGACTGGTGTTTCCAAATTGCGCTTATTGTATTGCCCGTAGGCAGGGTTTCCTCCGCCTTGTGTGCCGAGCTCTAGAGCCATCCAGGCCTCCAGAGACCGTACATGTGATAAGCTGTAAATTAATTAATAATTTAAAATGGGTGGGTGCAAACAAAGGTACCATGGTCTAGGTCAGGCATGGGCAAACTACGGCCCGGGGGCCACATGCGGCCCGTTAAATGTTTTGATTCGGCCCGCCAAACTTGAAAA
>JAQMYL010000018.1:11722659-11736298 GCA_030014365.1 Clarias pachynema
CAGTTATTGATCATTTATCAAGATCCACATCGTGTTGTTTTGAATTGCATGTCCCTAATGACAAATAGTCAAATCTGCTGTGAAAACACTTAGATCACATATTTTCACAGCCACAAGCACTTTACTTCCACATATATCTCACATGACCAAATCTTCTGAGAATTTTTCGCAGGATATTTGCCCATAGCGCAGGAACTGTTACCCATCTGTACTTCAGCTTCTCCCTAACCCTTCCTCAACCTTTTCACATCAATGCCCAGCTGATGAACAGGGAAGCTCTGTCATACTGTCAAAAAACTAATGAAGGCCATTAAAATTAGTTAATTAAACGTAAGCTTAAATGAATCAGAGAATGTAGAAAAGCTGACACACAATCTCTTTGTTGAACAGTTGATGACTGAAAGTGTCCTTAAATGAACCAAAGCAGGCAATTCCAATGACGTGTTAATTAATAAAAAAGGGAAGTTCCAGCATATTTTCACTTTATCTGATCCGTCATTATGCCATATAGAGTGTTAAAAAAAATAATTACATACATACATACAATGTGTAGCCAAAAGTATGTGGACACTTGATTATTACACCAACACCTGCCTGATTATTACACCAACACCCCTCCTTTCTCACAAAAACTAGCTAAATTGAGTTTATATGGTCCTATCCAAAAGTATTAGAACAAAAAACAAAAATTAGAATTATTTTGTGGTTTGTGATCAAACGATACATGTGTGATGATAAATTAGAATTTAAGCTTTTCATTTCCTGATGAGGTATCTTGAACAACTTACAACATGGCACCTTTTGATTGAACCCACCCATTTCTTTTTTCAAGTAACCAAAAATATTTCAGCATGTGACAGATAGGTGTTTCTTGTTGCCCACATATGCCCTGTTAGACTGACTATTTAAACAATTTATAGCTCTGAATATTTATTATTGGTTTAATCTCTGTGTTTTGCCTGTGATTTTTCCATTTGTTGTGAAAAAAAAAAAAAAAAAAGATAAACCAACATGTAGAACAGAAAGCCGTCCATGGTAGAAAAGCAAGCAATTTTGAAGCTAAGTAATGAGAGAAAATCACTCAAAGCCATTTCACAAGCATTAGGCATAGCCAACACAGCATTTTGAACAGACATGGAACATATCAGCCAAGAAAAGCAACAGTAGTTAATGACAAACATTAGAAAAATTATAAAGAAAACCTAAAAAGACATCACAACCAACCTTCACAGGGCAGGGGTAAAGGTATCACAAAACTCTTAAAATAGAAGCCATACCACAAGATGTCATCCACCTATCATCACTAAGAAAGGCCAGACTGGAATTTGCAAAAATAAGTACAGAGATGAGTGACAAATGTTCTTAGAACCAAGATATTAGCCTCTATCGAAGTGATAGAAAGGCCAAAGTGTGGAGAAAGGGTATGCTCATGAGCCACATACAAGCTCATCGATTAAGCACGATGGAGGCAGTGTAATGGGCACACTGATCTTTATTGATAATATAACTCATGATGGTAGACGGAGAATGAATTCCAAAGTCATTTTACAGAGAAATGCATCCAATCTAAATGGGAGACACTTCGTAATGCGGCAAGACAATGACCCAAACACAATGTAAACAAAAGATATCATCAGAGGAAAAAGTGGAAGGTTTTAGACTGGCCAAGTCAATCACCAGACTTTTACTTCAATGAGCATGAATTTCACCTTTTCAGAAAGAGACTGAAAGGAGACACCATCTAAAACAAACAACTGAAACAATCCGATGTACATGCCTGAATGAAATGTAACAGTTTTTTGATGTCAGCAGTGGTGGGCACAGTACACAAATCCTGTACTTGAGTAAAATCAGAGATTGCCTAGGGCAAATATTAGTCAAGTTCCATTTTACATGTCTACTTGAGTAAAAATACAAAAGTACTCATTCAAATTTACTCAAGTATCCAATGTATAGCTTGTATTAGCTCACAGTAGTCTTTTCCATAGTAAAAAATCTTGCTCTCTCCTTCCTGAATGTGAATGTCCTTCTCGAGTGTGAACGTTTGGGCGCTGTCAGCAACCAGCTCCACTTCTGATTTCAAACACCTGTTACATTACAAGACGTGTCTTGAAGGAAAGGCAAGTCAGAAAATGATGCATAATAGTCAGCAGGTGGTAAAATTACTGCTTCAAATATCAGACACCAGTGAGGTTAGATAATGCAAAGGCATGCAGAAATGTATCTAAGTAGAAGTACAGATATTTCCTGTACTTTCGAATGGAGTAAAAGTCAAAAGTTCCTTTTTTAAACTTGGGTCAAACATTTCGGGAAGCCTTCTTACAATAAGTTGATGGAATTTTAGCCTTGGTCCCATGGTGCTTATACCATGAATATGAACATGGTACCTTCAGTCATTTGGAAGTTGTTTCCAAGGATGAACCTTATTTTAGTTCCTTACAGTAGGTCTTGGCTGGTTTCTTTTAATTTTCTCATGATGTCAATCAAAGAGGCACTGAATTTGAAGGTAGGCCTTAAAATACATCCATGACTAAAATGAAGTCAGTTAGCCTACCAAAGGCTTTTTAAGCCATGACAACATTTTCTGGAATTTTGTAAAATTCTGACCCACTGGAATTGTGATCGAGGGAATTATGAGTGAAATAATCTGCAATAAGGTGGCATGGTGGCGTAGTGTTTAGCACTGTTGCCTTGCACGTCCATGGTCCGGGTTTGATTCCTGCCTTGGGTCTGTGTGAATGGAGTTTGCATGTTTCTCCCCGTACTTGGTGGGTTTCCTCCGGGTACCCCGGTTTCTTCCCACAGTCCAAAGATATGCAGATTAGGCTAATTGGTGTTCCTAAGTTGTAGTGTAAGTGTGTATGTGTTTGGGCACTGCGAAGTATTGGCACCCCTAAGTCTCCTGGGATAAGCTCCAGACCCCCATGACCCTGTATACAGGATAAAGTGTTAAAGACGATGACTGAGTGAGTGAGTGAGTGAGTGAGTGAGTGAGTGAGAGAGTGAGTGAGTGAGTGAGAGAGAGATGATCTGTAAGAATAATCTGTAAACAATTGGTGGAAATTGCTGGAATCAATTGGTGGAAAAATATTGTGCCATACACAAAGTAGATTACCTAACCGGCTTGCTAAAAACTGTGGTTTGTTAACCTGAAATATGTGGAGTGGTTAAAAAATTATTATTTTTAAACAGTATATGTGCTTTGATTTACTTTAAGTATATTTGTTCCTATACCTCTGCTCACCTAAAAGCTGGGAAGTGTGCCATCAAATGTGCCATGTTCTAAGTTGATGAACAGAGCTACATGTAAATATCAGGTAATAAAAGCAAAATTTCCGATCTCTCCTTTATTTATCTTTTGATCTCAACAGTGTAATATCTTCAGCGTGTAGCAAAAACAAAAGAATTGTCCTTGCTGTTCTAAACCGTTATCGAGGGGACTGTATATCATGAAGCTCTTAAATTAGTTCTGGTACAAACAGTTGCCATTAAAAGTCACATAATTAGCAATTAAAGTTTCAAATGATTTAAGTATAAATATACCCACAACAACAAGTTAACAGTTTCCTCTTACTATAAAAAAAATGTGTTGCAATTATTGCCAATGATAATCTCACATAGGTTACAGCAGTGGTTCCCAGCTCCAGTCTTAGAGGACCAAATGCCCAGAACGTTTTGGTGTTTTCTTGGCTCCCAGCATACCGGATTTATCTAATCAGCTAATTATCCGATTTTTTTCCCCGGAATTGTAGCGTTTGACAGAACAGGGAAAGCACTAAAAAAGCAGGACATTGTGGTCCTCCAGGGCCAGATTTGAGAATCACAGAGTTGGAGCACAGAGACTGAAAAACACTAAGGTATTTGTTTAACTGCAAATGCACTAAAGACCTCCACAATACCCGAACTCCCCAGGATCTTATGGGACAGGGAGAGGGCCCACAGAAACTTAGGTTTATGTTTGTTCAATCTTGCACTGTCAACGGTTATGAGCTACTGTATGTTTCCCAATATAGCAGTGAATCGAGACTTATTAGACATAACAATGTGTACAAACAGTTCAAACTGCTCAGGAAATAAGGAATAATGATAAGTTTCATAAAAAAGAAGAGAGTTAAAAAAAGACACAGACATATCTTCTATAAAACAAACAACAACAAGATTAATTACTCAGAAAAAAGTAACTTTTTTTAACAAGAAAAACATGAAAGACCTGTGAGTATGCCAGCACACAAACATCCCCACGGACAGGTGGAAACAACAAATGTGTTCAGCTTTGTTCAGCAGGGGTGTGAATGTTAATATTTACTGATTTGCCTGTGGTGAATAAGACCACCAAGCAGTGGGCAGTATGAACAAGCACAACCTCAAAATGATTTAGTCTAGACTTACACAAAAACAACTCTTTGTATCTGGGCAGACACATGCATAGCCAGAAAATGCCCACATGCGACCAGCTTAAGTACAATGGTCAGCACATAAGGATATATGAATTAAAGGTTCCATATGTTTATTCTCTTACTAAATGTAAGAAGTTTTTTTTTTTTTTGCTAAAACACAGCATCGGATCACTCTGAGTCTTGAGCAATAGTGTGAAAGCAAGCATGGAGGTCCTCACCATCCATTGAGATACTATGCCATTTACTCAGTGACTGGAAGCAAGAGATCTCCCAGGGAATAATGAGCTCTAATCCACAGTCCAAATCCTCTTTCAGGTGAGTCATGTGATGCTTGAAAGACCTCTATTGGGATTTTATGTAGTAAAAGAAAAGTGTGAAATAGAGCTGTGATGCTTATTTGCTCAGCAATATCCTGACAAACCTAAAGCCTGCTTTACAGCGAAGTCGCAGATCATCGTTACAAACCTAAGCCAAGTCACACAGTCAAAATGTAAGATGCTTTCAATATCAATTTTTTTTTATATTGTGGAGGCTTTTTAGCTCATTGAGAACAGTCCTCTTCTGAAAAAGCTAAACATGCGTGTCACGAACTAGTCGCCCACACGTTTCGCAAATATACCCACGCTGAGTTTACAAAAATCACCTGGAACAGCAGATGTACAAGTTTTGTGTATTGCTAGATTGGCTACACTGGTTAGAACTAAAATGCAGAAAGAAGAGTGCACCTGCCTCTAGAATCTAGGCTGATCCTGAGCTCGGGTTACAGCCTGTGACCGGCATGCTCTCCCTGCATTTGCGTCGGTTATATTTGCATTCTAGTTTTCTTTGCATTCGGTTTACACCCACTCTGCAAAAACATGCAGACAGGTGGAATAGCTATGCTAAACTGCCAATAGGAATGATTAAACGTGTAACCATGTGTGTGTGAAAATTGTGCCCTGCAATGAACTGACATCTCCTCCATAATCAATTGTCCTGTCTTTACCAGGATTAGTTCAGGATCTGCTGCAACCCTGACCAGGATAAAGCAATTTCTGAATAACAATTAATGAGTACAGAAACAAAGCTGCATTGCTGAAGAGGCAGAACCATATGCTACCTCTCTATGTCTCTGGTACCTGCCAGTTGAATTGTGCAAGCTGAGCTCGAAAGCTATGGTTTGACAGCTTTTATATTTAACAAAAAAAAATTGTCTGTCTTTGTTCGGTACTTTAACCTGCTCCACAGTGAGAACCGGAGAAAAAGTTTGCGAGGGAAAACAAATGCTACACCAGTTTGTGTTTGGCAGAAGCAGAACGTCCAAATGTACCTGACAGCTCTATAGGGTTTTTCAATTTCAGTGTTGCATTTCAGTGTAGCATTGAAGAGACAACCCCCCAAGATGAACGCTGTTCCAGCTTAACAACATACTGTGTTATGCAAGATTATTCGAAAAAAATAATCTTTTTCTAAAGTGTGATTGTGTCGAACAAAGGCGTGCTTTCTTGAGTTTCTTTCTTCTGCAGATTCAGTGTTAATAGAGCTCGCAAAACTAGAAATAATTAGCACTATGCTGAAGTGGGTGCCTGGAAACACAGAGGCAATGATACATCTGCTTTGGTTATGCCTACAGCTACACATAAAATATCGCACATTTACTCATGTCACTCTGCAACCTACAACGAGCTAAGCCTGCCGTGGATGTCGAGCCTGAGAGCGATGGTCACATGGAAGGGGAAAGCTAGCAACAAAAATGCACACATTAGCAATTAGGAATTAACAAAGACAAAACTGGCAAATGATTCTCCTGTTGTGTTTATTAAAATTACATTTAAACTACAGCTAAATGTTTAATGCCGCTGGGGATTGTGAGAAGTACAAAAATAATCACAGTCTAGCATGTAGCATGTTGAGTACAGACGTCATTAGCAAATTAACATCTAGTACTGTAAGCTTAAGGCCAATACACTCACCCAGTAGTTTATATGTGGTGTACTGTATGGTGTATTTCTTACAGAATTCCATTAAACTTATTTGCACATAATTTAGCTGTTGGATTACTGCAGGATGATTGTATGGATGCTTAAGCACCTTACAGTTAATAAGAGTAAAGCACACAGTGTGAAATAAAAAAAATGTAGTTATCCTCATTCTTATTGTTAGTATTTGTTTTTTTCTTTTCTTTTTTATTAATATTCTGCCCTTTGATAGACACGGAAGACATCTAGACTGAATTCCTCTGCCTTGCTTCCAGCACTGGATACATCACAACCCTGCTCAGGATAAAGTGGTTACTGACTATGAATGATTAAATAAATGTTTCTAGATTAAATAGTATTATTATTATGATCACTGCTATTAGTATAATTACTGTTATTTCTGCCAATATGCTTGTATTTGATTATTAGCAAATTAGTACTGCTATTATATTTATGCAATAATTTGCTTTTGCTTTTCTTTCTTTTCTTTTTTGGAAACTTTAAAATGATTCATGCAATACACTACACATTCCTACCAATTAAACTACTTGCAAATGAGTTAAAATAAACTGAGAATATAAGAAAATATACTGGAGATTAGCACTTATCTACTGATGAGGTGAAGATATGGATAACACACAGGTACTAATAGGCACTCAGGCCAAACATACAGTACAGACCAGCGTTCGGAAAGGCAACCACAGTATTGTATCGTATGAAGACAAAAAATTAAAAAGTGGCCATGTCATATTTGAAGTGCATATTTGAGGTGTTCCAGTGAAATCTGTGTGAATGTGTGATCTGAAATTCCATTGGAGGTACAAAAGAAAGGTCTTTCCCCAAGCTCCACATGTTAAATAATGATTCAGACAAATCTCTTGCATTAACTGAACAATACTGAATACTCTCTTACCGTACATGGAGTTGCTCTGAATGGATCCCGCAAGAAGTACCAGGGTAATAAGTGTCGACAGAGGGAATGACGAAAATGCCATATTCACTTGCAAAGTTTCTCTCATCCGTGTGTCTGTTACGTTGAAACCTTGTAAAAACTGAAGATGCAATGCTGATTGAAAGTCTACCTATACAGAGAGAGCAGGAAACACATATAAGCGACACTAATTAGATAATTCAGTCTGCTGGCTAGTTGTTGGAGCATTCTTACACAATACACACACATACACATTTTGACATGATGGTGCACTGCCTCAGAGATTCCATCGATCTGCTTGTGTCACTGGCTGTGGGAGAGGTGACATGACGATCGAATCTCAGTGCAGAAAACAAAAAGGCCGAACCAAAGACTTGGACGAGTTACGATTTTTAAAACCGTTTCTTATAAAACCATGTGTAAACCCTAGATAAAACAGATCCTAATAGTAGCTTGTGATCAGTTGACAATTCCTGATCTTCAAAATTTTATGTCCTCATGTTCACAGGAAATAAAACAAAATTAGAAATATCGGGTACAGGACAGAATACTGTATTAAAATGTTCAATTTTAACTAGACATAATAATGGTTAAAAGACATCTGTGAACTTCTGAGTAGTTAGTATAGTTAATAAACAACAATAAAATATTACCAATTTTTATTTTCTTAGAAAAAGTAAATTTCGGAAAACAAAACTTATCCAAAACCACACTCAACAGCATTATCCCACAATGCCACAAACAAGACACAGCAGAATTAACAGAAACAATGCAAGCTACTTACAATGGAAATGCAGAGAAAGTAATTAATCAGTTGCAGCTATGGTTAGTGCTTTAGCAAGCTAGCTACTTGCTACTGTTAACACATTAGCAACCCAGAGAGCTACTAGAATCTATCCCAGTAACAAGTTAATTCTCTACTGTGGTCATTTTATTAGATTAAGTTAAACTACACAGTTATCTAGCTACATACAGTTTATAACTTATTTGCCAATTACTAAGCACTAGTACTTACTGAATATACTAAATTAACATACATGTCTAAATTCTTTCTTTAATATTTAAAAAATTAATATAATCAATTTATGACTATTTTATGACTTTTATTTGAGATGCCCGGTTTAAGTTTTAAAAAGGAAACATCAATAGAAAGGACACAAATCAACCATCCGGTCTCTCAGGGTAAAAAAGAGATGGATGTAGCAAAACACACATCCCCTCTAGTCTCTAGTGGCAGCCATGTAATGTTTGCACGTACTGTCACAGAGAAGCTTTAGTCTAAGCTCATAGAACAGTTGTAACAATGTTATAAAATAGATGCAAAGTACTGTAGGTATATTATAGATAGATAGATAGATAGATAGATAGATAGATAGATAGATAGATAGATAGATAGATAGATAGAGTTGCTCTGGAAAGCCTAAATTAGCAATTAAAGGTCTGACCTGTACAACATTGTTGTGCAAGTTTGTTTTGTACCATTTATGATGTCATCACAGACTGGTACTATATGCACTAGCTGAATATGACCTACTACTGTACCTACTTTGTATTGACTTCCCATCGGAGGAGGAGTTCACAGAAACTTTGTAAATTCTTCTAGACTGCTTGCAATAAGAAAACGCTTCCACCAAAAAAAAAAAAACGTCTAAATCTATAAATAACAAAGCACTAGCTAATTAATCAACACACACTTTCTCATATTTGTTTTGTGCCATGTAATACTAGCCATGCCTGTTTGCAGATTTGTTAGTAATCGAAAAGCAAACACAAGAGTATCCTGTACATCTGTTATCTACAGTACATGTTAGTTTATACCTCTTGTCCGTTTTTTTTATCATCCATAAATCTAGAAACCTCAGTAGTCCAACTAGACTGTGGAGGCCAGTGGTAATTACCATTGTTTTTATTACCATTTTATGACTGTGGTGGGACCTCCAATCAACATTCAACAGGCATTCATATGGGCATCCCATGGGCAATTTGGGAACGGCAATTAGCCTAATCTGCATGGTTTTGGACTGTGGGAGGAAACCCACCAAGCATGGGGAGAACATACCGTACAAACTCCATGCACACAGACCCTTAGGCGTGAATCGAACCCGGACTCTGGAGGTGCAAGGCAACAGTGCTAACCATTAAGCCACCATGCCGCCTCTTTATCTATTATGAACACCAACATTACTAAATATCATGATACTATGATATTTTAGCTCTTTTCAGCTAATGTACAGTATATCATATTCAATACCATATTCAATGTTCATCATGTGGTGTAATAAGGTACATGGTCTGACATAATGTTCACTAAATACAGGCTTCTTGGCACTGTATTTTGATCAGTGAAAAAAAAAATGGAATCCACAGACTTGATTCTTGCTATTTTAGGTGACATTTCTCCTGTCACTAATAGAACTGATAGGACCAGCAATTATTTAGTGCCCCTATTGTCTGCCATTGTTGCAAGTTGTCGCAACTCTGTTATTGCTCTGCGCTGCTTGTGCATTCTTTATCTAAGAGCAGACACGGTATGAATCTAAGGGGCAAACGATGACAGATTTGTCGAATGAGGCTTAATAAAAAAGATGTTTTTGCTGGCGCTGATATTTCACTCTGGGCGGAAAACAGAACTGAATTCACTCTTAATCCAAGACGAACCTGTCGGCACTCAGCATCCACCCGCACAGAATACAGTCTCTCTCTCTCTTTTTCTCTCAAACACACACACACATGCACACATACACTACACACACGGCTGGGCACGCGCGCGCAATATTGTAGTCGGCTCACAGAGGCGGCTCAAGACACAAGGGCCATAACACACACACACACACTCATGCGTGCGCACACGCGCTAAGGGCCAAGCGATGGCGTTTCCTCTTGTATTGGTGTATTCTGCAGGAACGGGCGCGCTGCCGGTCGGTGGGACGGGTGTTTGTTGTTATTCCGTTCTATGTGTGAACAGCTTGCGCGTAAGGAGTAATGCCGAGGATTGCGATGCAACTTAGTTTTCTTTTCTGGGAACACTGGAGTGGACGAAACAGACCCGCCCGTTGACACTCTCTATCTCTCTCGCTCCTATACACACACACACACACACTCCAGCACTGAGCAGCATTCCCTCGGTACTGACGGTGGGCTACCGGGAGCGCCCTGCCGACACGCGGAAAACAGAAGCAGGTGTGCACAGCGCGAGCTCACCCAATGCAGAAAGGGAGGCGGAAGACGGATGGTGGCCCTCGAAAGGAAATGAGGGAGGGGAGGGGAGAGGAGAGAGAGAGAGAGAGAGAGTGGAGAAGGGCAGCGGCGACCAGCCCCAGAACAGCAAGCCTAAGCAGACTTACCTATCAACACAGCCTCCGCCCGTACTTCCGAGTCACGAGTAAGGTGTTTTCGGTACGACGGTGAAGATGCACGCGCATTCCACAAATACCAACGTGAATCAGTAACTACAAGGACGCCACCCAGTAACAGACCTATACATCCTATATCTATAGTAAGAAGAATAAGAATAAGAAGTGTGCGCGAGGATGCGTGCACGCGTATGTGTACGTTCAGGAAAAACAGAACAGCTTCTATACGCACCCAGCTGCTGTGTCCGTAAAGCCTCCGCGCGCTGCGTGCTGGATCTCAGAAACGCAATGATGGTGTTCACATTAAACTCCGGATCACGCTTCCCTTTAGCGGGTTTGTTTCTATTCTGTTGTGTTTTCTTGCCTTTTTTTTTTGCCCTCTCCAACGACTACCGTTTACTGCAGCAAAAACGGTCCTACTGAAAGAAGACAGAAGCTGGGAGGGAGTTAGGGAGGGGAGGGGTATGGCGCGAGGGGGAGGCGGAGAGGGAGGGGAGGGGTGGGGGATTTTAATACGATTTGGCCCGTACCAATCGGATAACAGGGCCAAAGCACACTGCCTGAGAGAGAGAGAGAGAGAGAGAGAGAGATGATGATTATTATTATTATTGTTGTTGTTGTTGTTATTGTTGTGATTGTTGCATCAAATATTAGAAGGCTAAAAGCAGTGTTTGGGTCTGTTCCGTGATTAGCGCAGTGGTATGTCCAGGTTTAAACACATGAAGTGGAAAAGGCGGTGGAAGAGCACATTAATCGGTGTCACCACCTAATTACAAAATCCCCACCGAAAGTATCGGAACGACAAGGCCAGGTCAATCTTTTTCTTTTTTTTTTCTTTTTTTGAACTATACACATTTGGAGTTCAATTAAAAGCTAAATACTGTAGGAGCTAATATATATCAGAGTTTCGTTTTTCATTTGATATTTAAACACACCATTTACAGCAAGCAAAAATTTACAGTATATAAAAAGGCAAACGTTAATGTTGTTGACCTATTCCAACAGTTTTTCTTTTTCTTTCTTTTTTTTTTTAATGCCTGGACAGCCTTCAAGGTGCCAAGTTGTATAACTCAGCTGTATATTAGGAATTTAAAGCTGAAATTCTTAGATTTATTCATTATAAATATAGGGCACAAGGTACAGTAGGTGACAGCCTAGATGTATGTTGGGGTAGCAACCTAGATGTAGATGGGGTAGCAATCCACTACATGAACAAGCACACATCCAATCATATACTATTGGCAATCTAGAAATACCAGTCAGCCTATGATGCATGTCTTTGGACCGTGGGACCGGAGTTCTAGGAAACCCTCAAAGCACGGGGATAACATGCAGAGAGACCTGAAAAAGGATTCGAACCTGACCCCTGGAGAAGTAAAGCAACAGTAGCCTATTGTAAAAAAAAAAAAAAAAAAAAAAAGAATGACTTTGATGTGTGCTCTAGCATATAGTCCAAAGCTGCAATATCTTATTTGTGCAACATGAATAGCCAGAGGTTTTAAGTTAATGTACTGGCGTCATAGTTGCTTTGTAGATGCCAATATGTAACACTAGCTAGCTGTGCTAAATAAATCTACCTAAATTGCAAAACATGAACAGACCTCTCCAAGATCTGATCTGAGATCAGAATCGGAGTGGCAAGGATTATTCGTTTTAACATTCGAAGCTGTCTCCTCGTGCCACCTGTGTGGCCACGCCCCTGGATTAGTGCCCCTGTGAACACTGGCCCGGGAGACGCTCGGGATCAGGAAGAGAGGTGTGGAAGAAGGAGGGAGTAAATGGCCGCGAGAGGATTAAGGATTAGTTTTGCACGCGGATTACGCGCTGTGAGGCGTGGGGTTAAATATAGACGCCTGCTCGAGAGGCAGATAGGCGCGCGTGCTCCTGTGAACCTGCGCCAGCCGCCGGAGCAGAGAGGCGGGCCGTGCACGAGCCACGAACCGACAACCTCAGAGTCCAAGCGACACACACCCACCATCTCTTCTACACCTCGTAATTTCCTGCTCCGCCAACAGCTCGTGCGATGAGGTGCGGGTTGTTGTTGGTTTTTTTCCCCCTCTTTTTTAATTCCTATTTATATAAAGAGATTAGATGCCGCTAGAAACACTGATAACGCGAGGTAATCTTCTTGCCCGAGTCACAAAGTGCATCATATTGTGACAAGCGGTAAACATGCTTGCACGCTAGGAGGAGTACAGTGTTATCATCTGAGCACGTTCACGGGTGTCGCTCACTGCTCGCGTTATCGGGAAAATATGCGAACGTGCAACTCGCAGCTCGGAGCCACTGCGCGCATCAGCTGTTCAGGTATTCGTAGAAAGGGGCGGTTACGTCATTCGGCGATCCGGGATATTCAATCCTGGTTTATTTTCATATACATTTCAATGAATGATTTCAGTTTGGGGCACAATTATTTCAAAATGGTAGTAATGCCAGATAAGGTACACGTTGAATCCTAATCTATCTATCTATCTATCTATCTATCTATCTATCTATCTATCTATCTATCTATCTATCTATCTATCTATCGTTTGCATTATCTGACGAAATTCTCTGCAGAGCAGTGGATGTCTACGCGGTATTCTGTGCAGGTGTGTGTGTGTGTGTGTGTGTGTAAACATGTCTTATTTTTAACAGACTTGGAAAAAGGAAAAATAGCCAGGCGCTGATAAAGTGGGGGGACAAGAAATAGAAGCGGCCCAGTTATCCGTTTAAAGGATTCCAGTGAGTCTAAGGTCACGCATAATTGCATCAGATCGACAGAACACTGCTATCACCCTCGTCCTTTCTGTCTCTCCCGAGAGCACTCTGAGATCCCGTATGAGAGAGAGAATGAGAGGCCATTGTGAAGTGACACCTCACTGAATGGGAAAACTGTAGAATGAATACGTGGGTAAATAGATACAGTAGATAGATAGATAGATAGATAGATAGATAGATAGATGAAGAATTATTAAACTTTTATTGTCCAATTGACATATGCCAATAAAATAAAAAAGT
>JAQMYL010000018.1:11741583-11753275 GCA_030014365.1 Clarias pachynema
GAGGTATACCTATGATGAAAATTACAGGCCTCTCTCATCTTTTTAAGTGGAAGAACTTGCACAATTGGTGGCTGACTAAATACTTTTTTGCTGTATATTTCCTCCTACAGTCCAAAGGCATGCAGATTAGGCTAATTTGCATTCCCAAATTGCCCGTAGTGTGAGTGTGTGTGTGTGCTCTGCATTGGATTGGCACCACATCCAGGATGTACCCCCGCCTCATGCACTCTCCATCTCCTGGGATAGGCTTCAGGTCCTCGCGACCCTGTATAGAGGATAATAAGCCTTTTGATGATGTTCGTAATTTGATGATATTTCACAAACATTTTGTTTGTAATCAAAACAACAGACTGTGATGTTATAAAAGTCCACAATATAAATTTCATTATCTGTATAAAAATCCAAATGCAGGAGCAAATGTAAATGAACAGGACTAGCAATCCTGATTACAGTGCCGTAGCGAATTCTATTCCCAAGCTGAAATTGAAAATTTTTTTTAATTATACAATCCAGTCTATTTACATGTCCAGTATTTTCCCACTGGTTCATTGTCAAAACCATTATTTTACCACTCATCCTGAAAAGTATGTGGCGTGATGTATTTTAACAATGTACTGAAGATGGTGCTTTAATAGCAGTGCCATATTTCTGTAACCTACAATCAGGTCCACAAGTATTGAAATAAAGCAAATAAAATGTGATTGACATGTGGACTTTCAGCCTTAATTTAAGTGTTGAACAAAAATGTGTAACAAAACATTCCTGTTCCGGAATGCCATCAGCTTCTTTACAGTCCCTCCATTTTCACATGTTCAAAAGTAATTGGACAACTGACTGATTTAAACAACAGCAGTAATTAAAAACTGATGGATTTTGATGGACAGTTAGGACAAATAAGGAGATGAAAGTTCTTGCATTGATTCCAAAGCTTGAATTTGCATTTAGCTGAAGTAGCTGTTTATGGGAAGTCTTAATATGCATCCCATGCAAGTCAAGGACACCATCATCGTGCGGCAAAAAACAGAGACATAGCAAAAACTTTAGGACAGCCAAGTCAAAATTTAGTACATTCCTAAAAGAAGTAATGCACTGGGGAGCTCAGCAACATCAAAAAGGCTTGGAAGGCCACAGATGACTAATGTAACAAAGGTAAATGATCACATAATTCTTTCATTGGTAAATAAAAACTTCTTCACAACAGAATATTGTATCATCATTATTGCTGTCATAGTCTACAATGAAGAAATGCCTTGAAGAATGTTAATACAGACAGTTTACCTTAAGATGCAAACCACCATCTCAATAAATTAGAATATCATTGAAAAGTTGATTTATTTGCGTAATTCAATTCAAAAAGTGAAACTCATATATTGTATAGATTCACTACACACAGACTGATATATTTTAAGTGTTTATTTCTTTTAATTTTGATGATTATGGCTTACAGCTAATGAAAACCCATAATTCACTGTCTCAGAAAATTAGAATATTGAGAAAAAATTCAATATTGGAGACTCACGGTGTCACACTCTAATCAGCTAATTAACTCAAACACCTGCAAAGGTTTCTATAGCTTTTAAATGGTCTCTCAGTCTGGTTCAGGGGGCCACAAAAGGTCATTGCTAAAGAAGCTGGCTTTTTACAGAGTGCTGTATCCAAGCAAATTAAATGAAAATTGAATGGAAGGAAAAAAATGTGGTAGAAAAGCAACAGGGATAACCGCAGCCTTAAATTGATTGTGAAACAAGGTCCATTCAACAAATTGGGGAAGATTCAACAGGAGTGGACAGCAGCTGGAGTCAGTTCTTCGAAGGCCACAACACACAAACGTATCCAGGACATGGGCTACAACTGTCGCATTCCTTGTGTCAAGCCATTCTTAAACCAGAGGCAGCATCAGAGGTGTCTTACCTGGGCTAAGGACAAAAAGGATTGGACTGTTGCTCAGAGGGCCAAAGTCCTCTTTTCAGATGAAAGTAAATTTTACATTTCATTTAGAAATCAAGGTCCCTGTGTCAGGAGAAAGAGAGGAGAGGCACTGGCTCCAAGATGTTTAAAGTCCAGTTTAAAGTTTGCACGTGGTTTGGGGAGCCGTGTCATCTGCTGGTGTTGGTCCACTGTGTTTTATTAGGTCCACAGTAAGCGCAGTGAGCTACCAGGAAGTTTTAAAGCACTCCATGCTTCCCTCCGCTGACCAGCTTTATGGAGATGCTGATTTCATTTTCCGGCAGGACTTGGCACCTGCCCACACTGCCAAAAGTACTAATACCTGGTTTAAGTACCATGGTATCCCTTGACGGACCAGCAAACTCACCCGACCTAAACCCCATAGAGAATCTATGATAAGGAAGATGCGAGACATCTGACCCAACAGCACGGAAGAGCTGAAGGCCTCTTTTTCCTGGGCTTCCATAACTCCTCGGCAGTGCCACAGACTGATCGCCTCCATGCCACACCGCATTGCTGCAGTGATTCATGCAAAGGGAGCCCCGACCAAGTATTGAGAGCTAATGTTCATACTTTTCAGTAGTCCAACATTTCTGTGTCAAATTTTTTTTTATTTTTTTTTATTCATCTTAAGTAATCTTAAAATTTTCTGAGATACTGAATTTTGGGTTTTAATTAGCTGTAAGTCATAATCATTAAAATTAAAAGAAGTAAACATTTGAAATACATCAGTCTGTGTGTAATGAATCCGTATGAGTTTCACTTTTTTAATTGAATTACAGAAATAAATCTATTTTTTGATGATATTCTAATTTTTTGAGATGCACCTGTACTTTTTGTCCAGACTCAGTCAAATGCTGCAAAACTGATTGCTGCACAGTACACAGTACTTCACAGTACAGATGGCTATTGGCCACAAAGTAAATGTACCACAAAGTAAATGGAAAGTTCTTAACGGGCCAAATCAGTCAACTGACCTCAAACTGACTGAGCATGCTTTTCACTTACTGAAGAAAAACTAATGGTAGAAAGACCCATAAACAAGCAACGACTAAAGGCAGCTGCAGTAAAGGCATGAGAAAGCAGATCAAGGGGGGAAACTCATGTGGTCATGTCCATTGGTTCCAGACTTTGGAACCAAGTCAGAAATGGGGAAGATTCAACAGGAGTGGAACCAAGTCAAAAGACTATTCCCATTACCCAAGCTATATTGTTGAGGAAAGGGGGAAAATATTTATCTGAAAATATTAAATATTTTCTACTCACTATAAAAATATAATTTAAATTAGTCCATGACACTGTGGGCATATTTTACAATTTGCTTCTACATTGTATGCTTGCAATTAATTTATAAAAAGTGATAGAGTTTTACCAACATTTATTTCTAACAGCCTAAGGTCTACTTAAAAAAATAATATAAAGTTAAATAGAAAATTTCAGCTAGTTTTGTAGTCAGTCATGTCTGGTAAAGGTATGAATCTTGGTTTTATACTTATCATTTAAAGACAAAAATAAGGATTATTAAAAATCAACAACAAAAAGACTGAAACATGAATAATAAAATATTTTGCCGCAAATTAAAGTACATAATCCTTATGCATACCACTCGATTGATTTAACGCTAACATTCTGAAAGAAATGTAGAAATCACAATTAACGTGTTTATATTTTAATAATCATTCATTTCTCCCCAGGATTTATAATTCTAGAATTTAAAAAAAGGTTATTTTGGGGTTTATGGGGATTGATGGTTGCTGGTATGTCACAGCAATGCCTTTAACTGCTGAGATTAAATTCTTAATGCCTTCGTTAGGTCTAAAACACAAGGGGTGTTCAAGTCAAACAGCAACGTGATGACATTTTTCATGAATAAATGCGTAAAACCGATTGACATTTACAGAAGACTTCAAGCACAGTACAGGGCTGAGACTCCTAGCTGCAGTGAAGCATCTGAATGGTGCAAACATTTTAAAGAAGGCCATCCATCCATGAATGACAATCCTGGCCGAGGTGGCTCGCAGCCCACTGCAGTGGATCCTGTGAACATGCAGGGAGTGGAACACCTGTTCTTGAAAATTGACGGATAACTTGTCACAAACTTGCCGTGCAGTCCTGACCTCGCTCCAACTGATGTCACACATGTTTGGGTCATTATGTCTGATCATGGCTCTGGCATGTTGAGAAACCTTGATGGTATCCAAGCACGAGTGAAACGCTGGGACAAGTGCATTAGTGTAGCAGGAAATAAAGAATATAATGTTATATAAAAAAAATAAACCAAGTTTTTACTCTCATAACAGTGTTCTGTCATTCTGCACAATCAAAAATCCGAGTTTGACTTGAACAAGGGTATACTTTGTGGATTCAAGTATGATGCCAAGTGGACACAGCAAGAATCAGATTATAGTCAGATCGCGAGCAGTTTGTAAGGTATCTACAATGTATCTACTTGCCTTTGAGCACAACACTATGCATTATATCCAAGTACTGTGTATGCCTACATGCTCAACAGCAGTCACCACATTCTCCTCCCTTTGAGTGAATGTGGTTTGTTTTCACTAGTTAACTAAATATTTATTTTAATGATTTAACACTTCTTAACAGTCAAATCAAATAGGGTGTGACTTACTGAAGCATTAATTCAAGGAAATGACAAACATGAAAATTTCATAAATGTGGCTAGCAACAATGTTAATAAAGACAAGTAAATCAATATGACAAACAATGCATTCTTGAGGCCTAAAAAGAAGCATACAACACATCATGAGTAGATGTATTTCTTAATTTACTTTATTAATGAGTCTGAGCCACAAGCAAGACCAAACAAAAACATTTCAATCACCTTCTGTTTATGATCATTCAAAAAAAAAAAAAAAAAAAAAAGAAAAAGTCACACTTTTCCTTGTTCTTTACAATCAGGTTTAGAGTGCAGTCAAGGCAACTGATGTCAAAACAGTCAAAGCAATGACAATGTAGCCAGAACGGTAGACCTCGGGGATCTTAAAGCCCTTCCCTGCATCCCACGTCTGAAAGCAAAAAAGATGACGAGAATACAAATTAAAAAGTAGCTTCGGACCTCCATTTGACATCACGCACAATTGCACACTGAAATTACTGCATCGTTCTCTCACAGAAAGTCAAAATTGCAATGGTATTAGTATAAAAACACTTTCAATAAACTAGCAGAATAATTTGCAATGTTTCATATACACAAATAAAACTTGGAACAACTTAATGATCAAGTACTTATATCTTTATTTAGAGTTTTGGCAGCAGATGTGCTGTGGGTGTAGATAATGTCCAGATGTTAAAATACATGTGGCCATTTAAATTGTTAACAATTAAACCTCCCACAGTGTTAAATTATTTGTTCTGAGGTAAAAAGCAGATGATAAAAGTTTCAGTGTTTCTGTATAGGAATCATTTCCTGCTGTCGCTGCTGAGTGTTTTGTAAGCATCATCATAGCGATCCTATTTCAAATATCCTGCTGATTTGTTGTTCACACAGCAATTGTTTTGCTGAAGCGAAACTATATTTCCAATCAATTACACAATTCTATGCAAATGTCACCAGAATCCATTTATTGCTGAAAGCATACAAATGCCTGAAGACACAATGTCATACGAGACGTGCTTGTCGATTTTAGCATGCAGTCTTCATATGGGGTAATTTTATTGCTAAAAGTTTAGAGAGAGTTTAATGTCAGCAGGATTCCTACTCCTCTTTTACAGCTCATATATAAACAAATGTGAACACTGCTCCTGAAGCAATTATCTTTGCCCATGCACTGAACACTATGGATGCCTCTGAAATTATGCTGCTCTCCCATGAATTTCAAAACCGTCTACTCCAGTTCCAATTAATTTGGTTTACTCACAAGCCTTTAACCAATAAAAATGGGTTTTTGGTTTCAACCAATGGAACTGTTATTACTCCCCGACATTCTCTTTGGCACATGAAACTGTGGAGAAACTCATATCACTTTAATGTCTCCTTACAAGTCACTGCACTCATTTAAAAGGGACGTTATCAGGTTTGCACTGAGCAATGATTTAAATTCAACAGAACGGTCTAATGATGGGGTATGTGCAAATGGATGTAATTATATAAAACATTGTTATATGCAAGTATTGCAAATCGTTATGAAGCGCTCCAGGTGATGTGTAAAATATTTAACTGCAGAGATGCCATTACAGATGAAATATGAACTCTTTGGTTTCTACAAGTCATAATGTAAAGAAAATATGACTTGATCCACGTCGCATATTTTCAGTCTTATTAATATCTTCGCAAGTGAAGCACATCGAGAGCTAACAAGCGCTGTTGCTTTTTTCACCTTATAACCTGATGAACCTTTGTTATCTTATAAATATTTTTTAAAAATGGCAGAAACTAAATCCGTGTGCCCATCTTCAAATGACATTAAAACAGGTTAATTAGACAATTTTTCACACAGAGCTCTGCTTCCCTTCTATTCACATCTATAAGGACATTAAAAGAGAGAAAGTATATTTCAGAAGATAGCATGCTGTACCCTGCTGGACAGCACACTTTTGTCCTTTTCCAGTAATTGTACCTTGAAGTTTGCATTGATAGATGTTTGTACTGCAGCTACTAGAGGTACAATTAAAAATTTAAGTTGCTAGCTAACAAGTTACCGAACAAAATATACTACTATTTACTCCGAGTTAGACTAAGGTTTAGATTAAGGTTTGCCTTAGGTTCATCATATTAGGTAAATCAATTAACTATGCACCAAACACTCACTTTGCTTAACTGACAGACCTAGACTGCTTACGTACACATTGTACCAGATGTGTATTCTGTGCTGGAATCAACTTCTCTGCATTCAGACGCATTAGATCACTAGAAAGACCCTATAAATGTATATGTGTGTGTGTGTGTGTGTGTGTGTGTGTGTGTGTGTGTGTGTGTGTGTGTGTGTGTGTGTGTAGTGCTTTGTAATAAACTGGCATCCCATACGTGAACTTACTGAAAGTGACCATGTAAGTAATAAATTTTACCCAGTAGTAAGTGGCAGTGTGGTAGGTGCCATGGACACCAGCACTAACGTCAGAAAGACTTGTTTCATATGTACAACAAACAAGCAGCGCTGGGGCAGGGTGACTCTGCTTGTTGTAATGCGTCGTGTGTGATTACCAGGTGGCGAATTCCGTTGAAAGTGTGGTAGGCCACTGGGAAGGACAAGGCGAATTTGCCTGCGGTAATGAGAGCTGGACCGAAGGAGAGCGAGTGAACCAGATCCAGGTAGTAAGGAAAACTGCCCGGCAACACTAGTGCAGCAGCCGCAAACGCAGAAATACCTGAGCGAAACAGAAAAGCTTACATATTATTATAATTTACACACTTATTTACACAGTAATAATACTGCTAATACTGAACAACATTACACCATGCTTAGTGGTAATAGTTACCAAATATTTATAAATATCAGACAAATATTTAAAGGACACTAACTGCTTGATTTGAACTAAAAACCAGTCAATAGGATTCTTTTTAGGTTAGCCAGTTGGCAAAATTTATGATGGCAAGACAGATAGTAAGCATGTACTTCCTGTGTTTGAATGAATTTAACCAACATCTATTTTGGTAACTAAAGGACATGTTTCATGTATTCTGCTTAAGCAAAGCTAGGGAATATTTTGGAATTATACTGACTTTTAATGTGGTTATGGTTACAACTCTGTGGTGGCCAATTCATGTCTGAAAATGATGCTCATGCTCCCCAGACCTTTAAATGTTTTCCCCAAATCTGTTCACTGCGATTAAAAAAAAATAAATAAAAATTTCACACAACACTGGGATGACAGAAGATGTCATTGTTGCTGGTCTTTCGGCTATTCCCAGGAAGGGGTCGCGACAGTGAACTATCCGGTCCGCACAACAACTTGGCACAGGTTTTCCACCAGATGCCCTTCCTGACGCAACCATCTCATTTTTATCCAGACTTGACACTGGCACTGCATCCAGTGGCTTCGGGTTTGGGCATCGGCTGGGAATCGAACCCGGGCCTTCCGCATGGCAGACGAATGAGCCACCAGATGGTAAATACCATTACACTGATCAGCCACAACTTTAAAACCACATAAGCATTGGGTTCCTCTTGTGACTCTGACAGAGGTGGCTCTGGCCCTCAGAGATTTGCTCCGCAGAGCCTCTACACATGTGCCACCAGGATGTTGGCAGCAGATCCTATGCACGTCTCAGTGGATCAGACTTGTTTGTTAGGCATAGCCCATGGAAGCTCGATCGGAGATCTGGGGAGTTTGAAGGCCAAGTCGGAGGCCTTGGGCTCTTTCCCTTCAAAACTGTGCGTGAGGTGGGTTGTGGTGCACTGGGCATTCTGGTGCCTTTCTATATTAGTCAGCAGTGTTTTTTTCCTGTGATTTGTGCTGCATTAGCTTTTATGTGGGAGTGGAAAGGACAAGCTGGCCTTTGGTACCTGTGAGCATGGTTCAGGCTTGGGTGATCCTGTCAAAAGTTCACTGATTCATACCAGTAGTTAGTGATCAATGTTGTTCAGTTCACCTGGCAGGGGTATTAGTGTTATGGCTAATCAATGCATAGGTTGCATAAAGCCACATCATTTTTATTTCTTTAACATCCCAGTCTAGCAGACCAGAACCCAAATTTTGTATAAAGTTAATGCTTTTAACAAGTTCAGCAAGTCTGTGCGACATTTCTAAAATTTCTAGGAAGAGCTGCATAATACAAGCATTTGTTTCTAATTTAGAAAGAAATAAAACATCTGCTATCCATTAATGAAACTGTATGTGTTTGGGTCCAATTACGTAAAATCAACCATTAGGCAACCAATGGAACAAAGGCTATGGAGTCTTTCTGAACCTAAGAAAGAGAAGTTGAAGACTTACAAGGGATCAGAGATCTGTCACAAGCTGGAGATACTCCGTAGTACATCTTAGAGAGTCGAGTGTTGGTATAATAGTTGCATGTTTACACTGCAACAGATAATGTCTTGCATAGATCAAGGACTTTGTGTACCTAGCCTAGGATATCAGACCGCAGATCAGTGGATATTGTATTTCCCAAATCCATATCCCAGTGGGTGTTAAAGAAAACATGAGGTTTGAGGGTGAAAAAGATAAGATTCTGTTGTAAATATAAGCAAAAAGGCCATTTTAAAGAAATTCACATTGGCTGGTTAGTCTTGTAAATAGACTATTTTGGCTTCAATTGGTCCTCGTTGGTGGCTTTAGCGCGGCAGAGTGGTTTGTCCTGGCTTTTACTTGTGCTGGCTTTTAATGCAGCTTAACTCCTACATTTGCTGAAGTGCCCAGCTGGCCCCTGCCATCCACTGGCGCGACCTCAGTGTGAGCCCTTGTGACTTCTGACGTCCAAGCGGCTTACCCCGACTGGGCATAGGGTCGTGTTAGCTGGGGCATGCCATAGGTGAGGGTGCCACAGCAGTGCGCACTTTAAGAGCACCATGTGGTTCCACTTATGAGTCCGCCCCTACGTCCCTCCTATGAAAATCAGGCGGAGCTTACACTGGAACGCCCGCCGCAGGCCAGGATCTCTCTCATTCAGTGTTCAGTTGGCAGTGCTTCCTTTACTCGCCTTCTGGAGCGTGTGGCACTGCACCGTTCGCCTTAAGCGTCGGCCACTCAACATCAGGCTCTGCGCCTTAAACTCCGACGTTCACTTGCGCCATGGCTACTCTTGATTCTGGACCCCAAACTCAGCTCCCAGCGGCCCTGGCCCCTCACACACCTGCCGAAGGGGATGCTGCCTCTATAGTGAGTCTCCGTAGTGAGGAAGGAGCGAAAAAGTTTGGGCACATGCCCGTCACTAGTTCACGGCGTAACAATATATAAATCATTTTCAAAACCTTTTTGAAAGCATAGTGACTGATGGGAAATTTTTCATGTCCACTTTTGGCAAAGTGATAAAGCATTGTTCCCTACACTGTTCACAGTTCCCTTTGAAGGGAACAGTTTCACTCCCTGGAAATAAACTTTAACATGGCTAAATAACTTGTGCAGTGTACTTCGCAGGGTACTTCAAGCCGATTGCAAAGCACTCACTGTCTCCAGATGCTTGTACACTGGCCACATGACAAGATGCATCAACTTCCCTTCTTACCCTGACACACCCATCGCTCTGGAATAGGGTCAATCTGGACTCATAAGACCAACCGACCTGTTTTCATTGCTTGGCAGTGCAATCTTTATTATTCCTGGCAAACTGAAGCCTTTTATCCAGATTAGCTGCACTAACAAATGGTTTTCTTATGGTCACACAGCTATTCAATACCAATCTTACAAATTTTAGTTGCACTGTGCATGTGAAAATGCTCCTACTTTCACTATTTAACCATAGTGTGGTAGAGTATCTCCTGTCATTTTTTTATGATGAAACTTCATCAAGTATTTACGTGATCACTGATAACGCTCATTTACGATTTTCTTCTGTTGAGTTGACAAACTTTGAGTCAGCTTTATTTTTCCCGATTTTAATAACCCAATTCCAGTAATTTGAGCAATCTCTGTATTTGTTTTCTTTGCCTGATGCATGCCAATAATTTAAAACTTCTAAAACACAGTAACATCTTTTCAATGACAACTGGATACATCTTCCGACATGGTTGATTCAGCAATGAGAAGCTTCCTTACTGCATCATTTAGGGTTAAAAGAATTGTTTTCATCTAAAGCATATTAATCACTGCAGTAATTATCCAATCATAGGCTCTTAAGTGCGTGCTCATTTAAATCCAAATGGGTCAGGCAGTGTAGTTATTACTGTAAGTAAACTGAAATATCTCATGTCTCATTGATTAGAGTGTTTCTAATTTCTGATTCTGTGTGTGTGTGTGTGTGTGTGTGTGTGTGTGTGTGTGTGTGTGTGTGTGGTTTTATTACCTGCGCTGAGCCCTATGCCTGTTCCTCTGTGAGTGATTGACATCATCATGGGCACTGACCACCTGCAAGGAACAGTTACCATAGTAACATTAGCTCCTGGCATGGAGTCACCATAATGACAAAATCTCTTCCACGCACAATTCATATGACAAAAAAAGCTTAACTTGACTGTAATTGCTTTGCATGCCATAGATGGAACGCTGAAATTAATTGCCAGAAATACCTCCCCATCCCCCATACAGATTAGGTTTACAAACATAATCCAACTAGGCAAATATATTAAACATCCAAAGTGCATAATAATAATTTGGCTACTGTGGAGACAGTGAATTTTATTTTTCAACCAATTGAACATGTTTAACTGATATTGGAGTCCAGTTTACAGTATAGCCAAAATAGCTTTTAGTTTAATAGTGGCTATGTTTTCTACAAATGAAACAAAATTTAATTTGAACACCAAAATCCTATAGCATTACTCAGGAGGAAAAGGACAGTTGACCAGTCATAAACATAATACTGTACAATAAGAAACATTATGAAAACGATAAGAGCATTTTAAGACAACTCTTAAAGAATATCACAATACTAGATTTCAAGAATGAAGTCAATAATTCCCAATCTTGGAATATGTGATTAGATAAATGCTATGGGTTTCATGTTTATCTGTATTTTGTTTTTGTTGTTTTTCAGATGTCTCTTTCTATGTATAAATATTTCTGTTATTGCAAAGCGGCCTTGAGTCTCTTGAAAGGCGCTATATTAGGGGTAGGGATGCACCGATACCACTTTTTTGGAAAACGAGTATGAGTACTTGCATTTCAGTACTCGCCGATACCGATACCG
>JAQMYL010000018.1:11768956-11798634 GCA_030014365.1 Clarias pachynema
AAAATTATACTGACTGTCATTTGCATTGACTAATTATGAAAATCAGAGAAAGATATCATTTGCGTAATAATTTGGAATGCTTTGTATATCAATGCATAGTATTTTATCAAAGGCAAATTCCTATATTGAAATAGTACATATACTCTCTCACTCACTCACTTATCGTCTATGCCGCTTTATTCTGTATTCAGAGTCGCGGGGGGCCTGGAGTTCATCCCAGGATACTTACCTGGACAGGGTGCAAATCCATTGCAGGGCATACACACATACACACTCACACTCACACACTATAGGCAATTTGGGAACACCAATTGGCCTAATCTGCATGTCTTTGGACTGTGGGAGGAAACCGGAGTACCCGGAGGAATCCCACCAAGCACGGGGCGAAACTCCGTGCACACAGAGGCAGGAATTGAGCCTGGCCGGGAATCGAACCCAGACCCTGTAGGTGCAAGGCGACAGTGCTTAACATAGAACATATAATTACACATAATTAAGTGAATATCAGGACACACACACAAACAATTCAAACAGCAACTTACAACCTGTTGAAAAATGTATTTGATTAAAATACCTGTTACCTTACATATAGCCAACATTTGCCATCTAATGAGAGAAATTACATTTTCAGTTAAGCATAAGTACCGAAGTCGGGTGTATATGTTATCAGTGCAATAAGTATACAGTGGTGCAGCTGCTGGCCAGTGATGGATTTGGGAAATCATTCATTTTAATGGCATACTTGTGTCAGAAGAAAGTTACCAGCTCCTTGCCTTTGAGTGCAAACTCTCCCTTAGTATTCACACAGAAATGGTCACAAATGTCATCACCACCCTGTGGATTCTGAAATTACCAAACCTATTGGTAAAATTGGTTTTCAATTCATCTATAAATCCCATCATCATTGCAATTTGTAGTCCTGATCTGCAAGGTGTAGAGAAAATTGAGCATTTTGCCTGGACATAAATCAGCAGCAAAAAAATTTGATCTTTTTTAAAATGCATGAAGTCAACGTATACGTTTTGTGACTTTTATCTCTGACCTGCAGCTGCAAATCGTGTTGGTTTAGGTGATGGAAATCAAAACCAAACAGCAGAAGGAAACTCACCGTTCTCCATTATGGGCAAAAAAAAGTATGTTTAAAATTATGAAGAAATGCCAGGATCTCCTATCTTAGTTTATTAAATCTTCGAATGTAGTTCCTTTGTTTATCCATTTAATGTCATTGTGGAAAAGCAAGTCAGTATATTGAGCTGACATGTCTGAAGGGAGGTGGAAAAGGTGGTGCTGTAAGCTGGAGGTATGAAGAATAAAGTTAATTTCAGGCACACATATTGCAGGCACAACTACCCGAAGCAGCATGTTAATATAATTCAAGTCTGGCTTATTCCACTCAAAGGACAAGGCAATTTTATTAAATGTTAGCTTACCAGTGGTGTGTTCCTCCAAAGATATTTACTCAAGTAGATCTCAGAAGCATTCATCATCAAAGCATCTCACAGGGAGGCACAGATGTGATACATCGCCTCTGCCTTTCTTAGTTAGGCCAAAAAAAGAGTCTCAAAGACATCTGATACAAAGGCTTCCACTCTCCCTGTGGCCGAAGGACCTGATATAGGATTTTTTTTTATTGAATCAATCAAGCTGTTTAAGGTTTCTCAAGCATTCATTCCTTGACATATCCATGCCACTCATAGAGATGCTAGATTATGAAGCTCTCTCTTGCTGTACAAGCCTGAAACAGTGTGTGATGTCTCTGCTCGTATATTGAGGTTATTTCCAAAAACTTCTTGCATGGAGCATCAGAGCACAATGGAAAAGTGGTGTCAAATTGTCTTAAATTGCCTTCTCGAGTTTTATTCTTTACATTTCTTTATATACTTATCTGTTTATTCACTGTTGAATTCCCAGCTATCTGAGTGAACTTCTTTAAAAAGGAAAAATAGAAATAGACATTTTGTGTATCTTAATAGGGTCACATGCTACCAAAAACAGGACCACAGGCATCTTAAGATTGTGACAGATGTGAGAGCAGAAAGCAGTCAGTATATTGAGTCATGTGTCAGCCAGGGAATTTACAAGATTTATAAATACAGTATATATATATATATATATATCATTTCATTTTCGTTTTGTGTGTGTGTGTGTGTGTGTGTGTGTGTGTGTGTGTGTGTGTGTGTGTGTGTGAGAGAGAGAGAGAGAGAGAGAGAGAGAGAGATTTAACAACTAATGTTATTTGACTCTTCATTGAAAGTTTTTAAAAGGCTTAGGCAGTTGGTATAACCACGCTAGCAAAGGCACCAATATTCGATTTATTATAATAAAAATACACAAAACAGTATGATGTGCCTGTCACTACCATCAAAGACTCTTTTATATGTACAAAATATTAACAAGCCAGAGAACACTTTTGGAGACTAAAGCGGACTATTTAATGCTTATAATTGCTGTGCTGTTGCATTGCCCTGGATGTCTAAAAGACCAAAAATCTTATTATGAAATAAAAGACTGTTTATGAAATGACAAAGAAGGCATTGTGACTATTAATATGTGTCTAGTTTATGAAACAGCAATGTTCCCCTCTTCTCCCTCCCTCAGTTCGGTCGAACAAGCAGCCAGGTTTCCACTTGTTAGTATACAAGAACTACCAAACAAAGAGGCATGTAAAGCCAGCATTTTTAACCTTACAAAGCCACATAAGCAGGCACCTTTTAGTAAACTGCAATCTACCATCATCAGCATGCAAGATCACACCCAATGATGGCATAATCCGGAATTGAACTTGTGATCCTCGGACAATAGGGTGAATGCTTTTCTTTTGCATCACCCAGGAGCCCAGAAAACTGCAATCTTAAACTAGAGAGGTAGATTTTCTGAAGAAAATGTGAGTGGTGCCAAAATTCTGTATGGAAGAAGAAGAATAACAAAGAGGGAAAAAAGAATAATAAGCCTGAGAGATAACAATAGTAGTGCTTTGCTTCACAAGCACCACTAATAATAGATAGTAAAATTAAAGTACGTAATAAAGATAAATAAGCAGATTAAAAAAAACAAACAAAAAGGTTTTCTTTTAATATTAATTTATTTCATTCACAAATTTTACTTTCTATTGTGTTCTATTTTAATCTTCACACTTTTTTTAGCTTTTTATTCTGGCTCTTAATGTACAGCAACTTATGCCCAACACCAACTAACCTTAAATTTATGCCCATCACCAACTAACCTAACATTTAAGTGAAATAAACTTGAATATATTATACTGACATGACACAAAAATGCAATACCTATATATATAAACACTCAATGCCTAACAAAAAGGGACATTCACCCATCCCCAAAATAGCAGGGATTTTCAAGTCTTGTCCTATAGTGAACAGTAGCATGATTTCCCTGGTTTAAAGGTATTAGGTGGAATGACAGAACTTTTAACACAGTATTTTTAGAGCTAATAATATAGCGCTAGCTAATGACTCAATAATTAATCACAACTAGATGACTATTCTAATTGTTGCATGCCAGCTTTTGTACCCACTGTAAGAAAGAAAATCACATAGAGAATTGTACCATTAACCCATTCTGAAATACAAAATATGCATTTACTCTCAGAATGTAATTAACAACAAAAATTCTTTTTTTTTTTTTAATGTACACTTCTATGCCTAATATTTCAATGACAACTGTATCTGACAGAGACTGAGATTGTGTACATTCATGGAGTTATAATGGACTGTCAGCTCATCCAGAGTATATTCCTGCTTTGTGTCCAGTGTTCCCAGGATAGGCTATGGATCCTCTGTTACTCTAACCAGGACAAAGCATGTAAAAGTTTTTCTAAATATGTCCCAGGGCCAAAAGCTGAGTCTGATCAATCTGTTCACAGAGAGTTAAAATATCACTGCACTAGCACCACATATAGTGTTAATCGTCATATAAACAGCTTTTCAACACAGGTTTTGTGACTGATGAGAATTTCTTTCTTAGATCATGTGCACAAATAAGCATTTGATTATCATCACTCTTTGATTTTGATTTTGTTTCAGTCTCAGGAAGTCAAAAGAAGTAGCATATTTTTGTTAATGCCAATTAAACCTACTAGTCCTGCTGTCATCTCTGTCAATTTAGCAACAGCATTTTCACATCAGTAGCATAGAAAAATGTATGGAGCCCTCATAATGCAGTGATGAGATAAATGAGATATTTTAAAGAGAGGGAAAAAATAAAAATTGAAGGGCAGGACCATTTTTGGTTACTGAGGTTAGAAACTATAGTTCATACCATACCACCATATTTTCATAAAACACTTTGATAGGCAGATTACATCCATTAATAGTAGGTCTCTTTTTCCACCCAACCTGTGAAAAGAACAAAGACATTATTAAATAATATTCTGTTTGTGGTTCATAAAGAAAAAAACAATTGTGTATACACACAGGGTTAGTCAAAAATTATCCACACTCCAGTTATATTAAAACCTCTGTTTTATCAGTGCTTTACGTTCAAGGCTACTGTCTCCCTAGTCACTGCTGGCCAAGTGTGAAAGTCAGTTCATTTGTAACTGTTTAACTGTGGCATAAGAAAAATGGGTGGCCCAGTTATGAATTACACAAAAGATGAGCAGCATGCAGTGATTAGCTTTTTGTGGTCTGATGGTGTATCTGGTGCTTATCGAAGACTTTGTGCGCAGGATGGGAAAAGTGTTGTTGTTTTTTTGCCAAGAAGTGTGTTTGAATGGATAGGGAAGTTCAAAGAAAGTCGCAGAAATGTTAGTCATCAAGAAGGAGCCAAACACCCGTCCATGTCCATGGCTGATGACAAATGTCTGTATGCTTCTGCCCACGCTATTGACACTTTGGAAAAACTTCATTTTGAGGTGTTAAAGCATTCTCCCTCCATCAAATTTTCACCTGTTGGGTCCCATTCTAGCAACCCTACAAGGACGAAGATTCTCTTCTGATGAAGAAGTGATGACAGCGGTGCAATCGTGGCTCGCAGCTCAGACTAAAACATTTTTTAATGAGGGAATTTGCTTTTGCATGTTTCCCTGGAGTCCTGACAGACTCTACTGTGCCATTGGCTGATCACTTGCCAATGTATCTGAGTTGGATGGTTGAATGTTGGTCCTTGAAACCTTTTCTTAGAGCATCGTTTATTCTTGTTCATTCTTTGAGTTTGAACATTTACTTGCTAAGTCCTTTTTTTTTTACTTTATCAAGAAACATGTTCAGTCCAACAAAGTCGGTGACATTTGATGGCAGCTTTGAAAAACATTTGATCTGCATGTTCAAGGACTTGCACAGGATGTGTCCTTGTCATTTTGTCCACCTTGTTAATTTTGTTCATTAACTCATTCATTACATTCCTGTACACATGTCCATTAATAACCATCAAGAGAAAATGCATGTCTTTTTCCCCCATTCTGATAATATCAATTAATTGAGGAATGGTAGCACTCACTCCTACGATTTTGCTAAATCTGACTTGTCAAAAGAATGTGCAATAACACACGTCTTGAGTCATAGTTATTATTATTGTTTCATATACAAAAGTTTTGATAATTTCAAGCATTTGTCATTCTCATGAGTAACTACATTTTTGGAGTTTTAAATGAACCAGACATTTACTCAATTCAGCCTTTTATTCAAATAAGTTAACCAATGTAACACTCATAGATGAGCATTAGCAAAAACATAGGAGTGAGTGCTACCATTCCTGAATTGCTTGATATTATCAGAATAGGGGAAAAAGATAAATATAACATAGATGAGGTCACAGCCATCAGGTGACAATTTTGCTATTAGCACATGGCTAGGAAATGAGCAAATGGGAATATGTCAGTAAATACTTCTGAAGTCAACCACAGTAAAAAACACAACAGAGCAGAACTCATATTAATCAAGTGTGATCCGCTCACCTCCTGGTCGCCGCCTCAGAATAAATTTGCGAATTTCATCATAGACGAAGATGAGCAGGCTGTATGGAAAAGCACAGAACCACCAGTACACCCTACAAGGAGAGAAAGTAGGACGGAAAGACAAAGCAGAGTGAGTGAGGGATATTGAAATTAAGGGGGGGGTGAGACGAGGCGATGAAACTACACAAGCAATTCAGACTCCTTGTATCATTCATAACATAGTATATAGACTTTCACTTTAACACAAAAATGTTTTTGAGACATAAAAAAATATTTTTGCCTTGTGTAGTTTTACATATTGATATTACAGTATGTCTATTAAATTATGTTACGGAATACTGTTTAATGTGTTTAACCTAAATATACCAATATTTAACATTATTTAACATTATGTATTATTGTTCAGCTTCACACATTTTCTTTAGTTTTGTGTTTATTCAGTGAATAATAAAAAGAGAGAGCAGATTAGAAATGACTGGAATTAGTTTAAGAACTGTCCAACACATTACAGTGCTGAATCCATCAATTTCATAGAAGAAATATGGGTGGAGAAAAATCATGACTGGTGATCACTTAAATGCTTAGTAAAGATACATAGTAAAAATAAAAAACACTTAAATTTGCTAGGAAGCATAAAGATTGTAATGTAAAAAGGTCTTGTGGTTTGATGAGTCCAGATTGACCCTATTCCAGAGTGATGAGTGTGGCAGGGTAAGAAGGGAAGTGCATGAAGCAATGCTCGTCATGCATATTGCCCATTGTACAAGTCTCTCGGGGCAGTGTTATGATCTGGGGCTGCTTCAGTCGGTTAGGGCTAGTCTCATATTCCAGGATTCAAATAGGCAAGTATGGTTCTGGGAGCATGTGGAATAATTTTCACACATGAATTCGCCACCACTCTGTGCAATGTAATCAACTGCTAAAGGCGGTCAATGAAATCTTGGAGTGTGTGACTTTTTTTTTTTTTTTTACATCAGAATTGTATTAATAAGCTGTAATAAGGAATTATTAATACATGAATCAAAGGCAAATGAGAAAGAGAGAGAGAGAGAGAGATACTGCTGTCTGTCTTACTTGAGTGGGTACATGCGCAATGCAACATCCATTCCAGGGCAGTAGGACAGGAAGGCAGCAAGGGCTGTCTCAGCAAACAGGCCGAAGATCAGAATCTTATTTCTACAGGACAGGAAATTGAATGAGGTTATATCCGGGCTGACACTGAAAATCTTTTTCTATGTTCTTAACAGTCTTGAGACAAGCATGCCAATGTCATCGGCAGAAAAATTTGTCTAATCTTTTTATATTATTTATTTTTCCTAATAGTTCATTTATTTGTTTTCCCAACACATAGTTATTTTTCCTCATACATTCTCAGACCACATACTTCATGCCCTGCTGAAAAAGGGAATTTCTGCGTGTTTTGCAGATGATGAGGTCAGCCCACTGCACCACCACAATGCTAACGAAGAAGGATGTGTGACAAGTGAACTCTACTATCTTGCGCTGCTCGTAGGTCTGAAAAAAAAAAAAAAAAACACAAAACAGCACAAACCGAAATAAGTAATACAGTTTTACTGGAAGTCTTTAAGTATGCCTGTGTTTTCGTGCATAATCTGGAAAACCTGTGTGTTGTTGTGGACAAATAGACATGTATTATTTTGCATTGTGCGAAATCGTTTTATTATGCACTTATGAGTATTACTTGGGGGGATTGGAAAAATAACATTGAGATTCTGTGTGAGAATGGCAGAATTTTGAGCAGGAAGTGTGGTCACCTCTGTGGCAGGTGCAGGTCATTGTGTGAGAAGCAGATGTTAAAGGGGTACTGCATTTGGAGAAGCTGTGCATTACTGATTGAAATAACACCCATGCCTCGTACTATTAATTTGACAACTGAAAGACAAGTGGAGACATCTGCTGTGTGAAATTCTGCTATTTATACAGCAAACAAATCACAGCTATGTTGAATAATAAAAGTATTTCCACACACAATTTGAGAATAACTCACAGCATTGGTTCTAAACAGCTGTGATACTAATCAGAAAAAAGGCTGCAATTTGCCAGATTGGGCTTTAAGAATGTCAGAATGAGAAGTGAAGCAATGCACCGAGGTCGTCATGCATACAAGTCTCTGAGGTCCTGTGTTGTTGATTGGAATGGCCTAGTCAAAGTCCAGACCTCAACCCAATTGAAATGCTGTGGAGAGAACTTAGGAGAGCATATGCAAATTATATCTGCGAAGATTTATTCTATGAGACTCCATCAGTGATTTTTTTTTTGTTTGTAAGAGAAAGTGTCTGTGGGTCTGTATTGCTGTGTTTGTGTGCACATGAGCTTATACCCATTGCTGTCCATAGCTGTCCTCAACATCGTTGACATTGCGGTCATCCCAGTCAAGTCGAATTCCCAGAAGTCTATACGGCAGAAATCCATTCTCCGCCAATATAACAAAGTAGGTAAAGAACCCAGCCAAAGCCTGGATCATACCTACAGGCACACAAATTAGTATAAAAAGGCAATAAGTTAAAGATGAAAGAAAAATGTTGGCTGTCTTATGGTGTGGAGAACATTTTGCTGTCCTAGTTTTCACCGACTTTTCCACTTAGAAGAAAGGGGTACTGCAAACCAGCATGAAATATTCTGACTGATTGCCTTCATCCACAGATCAGTCAGAATACAATATGCATATCCACTGCGTACAAGCCATGACTGAATTATTTGATGAATATAAAAATAATGTGGCTTTCACAGTCATCAGATGTTAAGTCAACTGAACACTTATGGGATATGTGTTTATGTCTGCATCTTTCATTGGTTTATTGGACAGCTGCATAAATTGATTTACCCCAAACCCAGATCCCACTGTGGAATCACTCTTTTATGTAATGAATTAATGAATTCCACAAATCCAAGGAAAGTGTTTACTAATCTATGCACTTCCAGAAGAAACAGTCTGCCCTCTGCCCCCTTTGTGCAAATAATGCTGCCACAAAACCCTCAGGTCTCATCTGATGGACAGTCAGCACAGAGACCATGGTCTGTTTGGACAGAATGGGGCTATGTAACACTGTCTCTGCAGTGTCATTCATACCAGTGACAGCAGTTGGCAGACATACAGCCATAGATTTAAACAGTTACGCACAACCTGAACCAAAGCCTTTCCATTTATCCATGAAGTGTACAGGGTATACAGTAAGCTGTCTGGCTGTTCGCAAAAAAAAAAAAAAAAAAACGACTTCTGCTCTGCTGTAGGTGTTCAATATTAACTAATTATGAGTTTGCTGCAATACTGTGTATTACCGGTACGATTGCATTATTATTAGCCTGGTAGGTGTATAGCTCGCATAGAGGTCATTCCTTGTTGTGGCTGTACAGCATGTAATGAAAGTGATGGACAGACAGAGTATTTTCATCACCTGCTACCAATGACATTATGCTGTACATATTCAGTACATATTCAGCTCTGGAAGTGACATCTATTTAGGTTTTAAACAATTTGAATAAAATCCAGAAAACTGTAAAAAAAAATAAATAAATAAATAAAAGAAATCCAAAGGTTTATGATTACGGAATTAGAACTAGCCCCAAAAACAATAATTACATCTCATTCATTCATTCATCTTCTATAGCCTACAGCTTATCCCAGGAGAATTCAGGCACTAGGTGGGGTACACCCTGGACAGGGTGCGAGTCCATTTCAAGGCACACACACTATGGGCAATTTGAGAATACATGTCTTTCGACTGTGGGGGGAAACCGGATTACCTGAAGGAACCAACTAAGCACATGGAGAACATGCAAAACTCTCCACAAACAGACCCAAAACAGGAATCGAACCCTCAGCCCTGGAGGTGCGAGGCCACAGTGCTAATCACTACATCACCATGCCACCTATAGAAATGATGGTAGTTCAATTCATATGTACTGTAGCAAAACTCATTTAGCACCCAGATCATTTGTGAATATTTTCCATTGCTTATTACTAGGCTTCCAACATTGCAATCACAACAGGAGTTCATACATGCTGTATCGACACACATGTCTCTCACAGTTTGTGCATTTTTGCATGATTCCAATGGAGACATCTTTTGAGAAATATTAACTCTGGTGACTATTTTTAAATTCTGTTGATAATATTTAAAATTGGAAAATGAAAGATGAAATTGAGTACTATGCACTTCCAGCACCAGAAACACTCACAATTTTATCTTGTTTTCTTTAGAGCTATTCTTGTCTATCCTACAAGCGCCAAAATGAAGTGATATGGCAGATAAACACTTTACTAACATTTAACACAATAATGACACAGTAGTTTTGGAAACACTGGAAGAAAATATGTATATGTGGTTGCGTTAACGTGATAAAACACTGCTCTGTGAAGGGAGTGAGAGTCAGAAAAGTGGGAAAGAACACACATTTGCAACGAATGTGGCTAATTAGTGTCTGTGTGTTGTGATAAACAGGAATAAATATAAAAAGGAGATCAGAAGAACAAGAGAGAGATATATATGTGGCGTTGCAATTAAAAGGAAAAAAAGTTCACAGGAAAAACTTTTAAAAGCCAGACAAACCCCGGAGCAATTACAGCCATGGTTCCAAGCACTGGCTGCTCAACATCTCCAGAATGCCTGTTGCTTGTTGTCTCCCTATCACTTGGTTCCTCGAGGTTGGGTGGATGGGGGTAAGTGGATGTTCAAGAGTGTCTCACACCGAGTCACTGAAGGAGGCTATCTGCCTGGCGAAAGACTATCAGACAGTACGGCAGGGGCAGGAAGAATGTACTCATCTCTTTCACTCTCTTTCTCTTTTCCTTCCCTTGATGTATGTCTACAGTACCTGTCCCTACCCCTGGGACATGGACATGAGACACAAGGTGTCTTTTCCCTCTGAAGCTTGTGCCATGAATCCATGTCTCCCCTTACCCTTACTGTCTGCCCCTCCCTCCATCCTCTGTGTTTGTCTCCCCTTCCTGGCAGATAGACAGTTCCACTCCTCTGATTATTCCACAGGTTATAATCAGACCTCGATCCACCAAGGTCTGTTGCAATGTGGCGAATTGGGTACAAAACAAAGGATGCAAGCTTCATAAACTGCTCAAACAGTCAGGCACAGCTCGCTTTCACTTGACACTGGATTCCACTAAAAGATAAGGGGATATCCCCTCAACTCCCATGCCCCTTGAATTCTTTTCCTCACACCCAATTGGGATAACTTGGGATAAATTTGTCCCCCATCTGTTAAGGCTGTTTGGGGCTTCTGTGACATTTCAACCTCTCATGGACACAGCCTCTGTCCCCACAATTCATATACTGCAATCAACATTTATAACAATGCCTGGCATCAACACCTGTGATATCTGGGGGCTGTCCTGAGATCCCTGGAAGGGGTGAGACATACATTAAAGCCTGATGAAGAGTGTAACTGGGCAGGTGGAATTACAGTATCTGGGCTTCCATTTGTGGCATGAGCAGTGGCACCCCCAAATTTATGAGATAGCAGGGCTGTCTAGAACCCACGACCAAAGGAGGAAAGACAGTTTCTGGGGCTGGCAGGCTATTATGGTAGGTTTGTGAATAACTATTCACATGTCAGCAGCCTGCTGACCATTGTTACTAAAAAGGTGGCTCCAGATCAGGTCCAGTGAATGGAGCCATGGCAACAAGCTTTTGTGCAGGTTAAAGCAGCACTCTCTTATTTCTCTCTCCTCCCTTTTATTATATAGTGACACCTCAGCTCAAGGGCTGAGGGCATTGGTGTCCCAGGTGGTGAAGGAGAGGAATGCCCCAAGCTGTATATCAGCTGTTAACTCTCAGTGCAGAAGTGTAAATACAGGAGTATAGAGAACCATCAAATGGGTGATCCTCACCCTCTATTACTACCTACTGGGGAGATTCTACACCCACTGTTCACACTACATTCCATGTCAGTAACTCCACTGCATGAAAGATGACAGGGTGCAGATCACCCGTTGGTCACTGGTGCTCCAATCCTTTAAGTTTGAAGTGATGAGCGTATGTGACTACGTGAAGGGAGTAAGAGTCAGGTAAGTGGGAAGGAATACACACTTGCTGATAATGTGGCCAATTAATGTTAGTGTGTTGTAGTGAACCAGAAGAAGTACTAAGAAGAGAGCAGAGCAGAAGAATAAGAGACCAGAGCTCTGGAGAGGGTGGCAATGTGTGTACATATGTGGTTTGGCAATTAAATGGAAAAAAAAAAGTAAAAGTCAACCCATAGCAAACCCTTCTGTCTGCTCATCATCTCCCTGACCATGTGTCTGAAGTCTGTATTTTGGAGGTGATTGTGTAAATCCCATTCTGTAATCCCACAATAAAAACTACAATGATGATTGCAATGGGAATATTTTTTTAAAATGTGCATCTTGAGCTAAAATGTAAAAAAGTAAAACACCTACTAATTGCATTCATCAGGTTCTGAGGGTTTAGAGGCTTGCCTCAATCATTTGCCCTGACTTAAAATGTCACAGTGGAACAAATATGATGCGGAAACACTGCTTTTTTATTTTTGGCATATACAGACTTGCCCTTGTGTGTAAGCATGTGTCTTACCAATCTGCCCATATGCCATACTAATGAGTCTCTCGTTGACCAATTTGTCAGTTTTGGGGTTTCTCGGTTGACGCTTCATAATGTCACTTTCTGCTGACTCATAAGCCAGAGAAATGGCAGGAACCTGGAAGAGAAAGGGGGAACGAGATGGAGAGGGAGAAAAAGAGAAAGAAAGAAAATGTGACAGTGCCCCTGGGCAGCAGCAGTAGAAAGCAACAATGATATAATATTGAATTTTGTGTATTTGTGTGGCTGTGTGCACACACAGAACAAGTATTTTTTTGTCCTCTATGTCACATAAGAGGTCAAAGGACATGCGTAGATTGAATGAAATGATGAAGACAATTGAAGAAAATGAAGAAAGTGACAGGCTGTGACAGCAATCTTGTGTCTGTCTGACACATATTTCTAGACTGAATAGAGATCACTGTTATCTTACCTGGGGCAGAGGTATTTGTAACCAAGTATGTCTCTCTCTCTCTCTCTCTCTCTCTCTCTCTCTCTCTCTCTCTCTGTGTGTGTGTGTGTGTGTGTGTGTGTGTGTGTGTGTGTGTGTGTGTGTATATATATATGTGTGTACTCATGCACGCATTTGTCTCTTACCATGTCAGTTCCCAAGTCAATGCAGAGGATGGTGACAGTGCCCAGAGGCAGAGGAACACTAGCAATGATGAAGAGGAGGAATGGAGAGATCTCAGGGATGTTGCTGGTAAGAGTGTAGGCTATCGACTTCTTCAGGTTATCAAAGATCAAACGACCTTCAGGAGATAGACAAAAGAGATGATACAGATGACTCTGTAAGTGATCTTTTTCTTTAACAAAAATCTTGAAGACAGAAATAACAGAATCCCACAATCTACATTTTCAAGCTCAGGTAAAGTTTGCTGGTGAATACCAAGACAAACTTTGCTGGAGAAAAAGCTTTTGTCATAAGTTTGTTTGGAGAAGTACAGAGGCGAGGTATTCAACCCCAAAAACACTGGACCAACTGTTAAGCATGGTGGTGGTAGCATTATGCTTTAGTCAATATGCTGACAGCATTATACTGTCTACCAAATAATAAAGAAGAGACTTCCTCAGCATTTTTCAGCACAACCTCAAACCATAAGCCAGACATATGAAACTTGTTTATTTTTGACCCTGCATGTGCAATTTTGACCCTGTGTTAATTTTAGAAAACCAAAAATACATGAAAGCATCATACTGTATATGCACATCAGAAATGTGTGCGCACCATGTTTCTCCCATAAAGGTTGGAAAAACCAAATATGAAAATGTTCCTGACTTTTCCAGTGTCTAAATTTCTGTTTATAATGAGTAACGACATCAGCTTCTGTCCACCTGACTATGTAGAACACAGTTGAATAAAGGTACATCTCCAATCACTCAAATTGAGCTGCTATACTGTACTATATACTGTATGCATGATTACGGTATGCTGCTGACTTTCAGCAGCCTATTACAGGGTTTATATAAAAAATTGGCTAGATAAAGTCTTAAGCATAAGTCAGGTGTGAAAGCTGCTCAATTTAGTTATGTTTAAGGCTTAATCTTGTTTATTAATGTTGTTCCGAGCCACTGCTTTGGACTTATGTAAAGAAAACATGACCATGGTTTGAAGGACAATATGAATAAGCAATCGTTTTTTGCTATGTAGTGCAGTTCATAATTATATAAATTAAAACTTCAGTCCTTCATGTGAAAATTTTTTTTTTGTTGTGCAGAATAATTAATCATAATTAATTATTAAAGTCATATTTATGTATTTAATATCACTACACACCTTAATATTTCTTTGCATTTTTAACCTTCTCGTTACTCTTTTTATCTTACCCTCCTCCACTCCTGTTACAATGGATGCGAAATTGTCATCCAGCAAGATCATGTCAGCTGCTTGTTTGGAGACATCAGATCCTGCTATTCCCATGGCAATGCCGATGTCAGCCCTCTTCAGAGCAGGAGAGTCATTTACCCCATCACCGGTCACTGCCACTATAGCACCCTACAAATGTAAGCAACAGTTACAATCCGGCTCTATTCTAATGTCAATAACCATTAAACTTTAATTTCTTCTTCCATTAGAAGTATTCCCCCCAAAAAAATAAAAAAATAAAAAAGACAAAAGGCCTACCATTTTATAAAAGCAGAAATGTACTGTATAGTTTCTTGAGAAGACAAGTGGGCAAACTCCACCTATTTTTTTCTGAATTAAACCCAGCTGCCCTGCACTACATAAGAGTAGAATTCTCTCTCTATCTCTCTCTCTCTCTCTCTCTCTCTCGGCTCATATTTTTGTTACTCTGGACAAGAGATGCACTGTGGTAGATTAATTTACAGACCATATCAGAACTGTCTGTCAGAATTCCTCTTCAGTCACCTGTGGTCACCTACTTAAATTCTAATCTTAGATCATCTTCCCTGAAGGACTGTACCACGAAGGAGGCTTGTAAACATTGGGCTTTCAGTATGATACTAAGGTTATAGGTTCAATTTTCTCTACTATAAATATTGTTTTGTCAACTCATAGGGTATACAGTAACAGACTTCTTCCCAAAATGGAACCTCTATCTGTAGGCATTGACTTCTGGTGACTTCTGAAGTAAATCAGCATTTTAAATAATCTGAATTATTGGTCATTATAAAATCTTCCACTGCTGGGCCAAAAAAACAGGTCTAATATTTCATTGGTCCTCTTTTAGCTTTGATTATGATGTGCATTTACCATGGCATTGTTTCAACAACCTTATTTTTATATTTATATTTATACCCATCCAGGATTGCATACATTTTTGGCCAGGATCTTGTATTGATGATGGAAGCGTTGAACCACTCCATAAACTCCACGTAACATTGCTGAGCATAGACCTGACCAACCAAAGCTCCCCCAGATCCTAACACTGCAGAGCCTAGAATAGTGGGCAAATTGTCTTTTTCATTAGCCTCACTAGCAAGTACTCATACAATGTGGTATCAAAAAGTTTTGAGGTTTGCGTGTCATAGATCCGGTCGATTTTGCCATATGTCCCCTCTCAGACGCCTTAAAACCTGGCAGTAGAGGTCGTGGAGATGATGGGCTCTTCCACTGTGAAGACTGTTGCTTCATCTCGTACCCATACACCCAAGTTCCGTCACCAGTAATGATCCTCAACATAATGGACAGTCATCTCCTTAAGTTCCCGGGTCAGTAGTCTGGGAACGAACTTGGCAACAACATGGCTCCTTGTTGCTGAATGGTTTCGACATTTTCGCAGGTTAAGCACGACACCCCAAATGACTCATTGCGGCATCGCTGTAAATTTGCCGATGTCATGTCAAATGTCTCTGTGGAAGATTTGTCGAATTTCATGCAGAATTTCACATTTGCTCTTTGTTCTAACTTGCTGTCCATGGTGAAATAGCAAACGTGGTAACGCACATGGTCAGAAGAGCACCAGTTGCACAGCTCCTGATGTACACAGGATGAAGTCTTTTGCACGAAACACGAAACCTTTTGATATCACCTCGTAAGTATTTGCTTATTCTTATCCAAATGGTGCCTTTTGGCTGGGAAATGTATTTTTTGTGCTATACAAAAGGACTTTAGAATGGGACACGGAGTACAACCTTTTGCAAGTTAAGTCAATCAAATTGTAAATTGAACAGGCAGAATATTAGAAAATCATTAGGAAATGTTGAAATTGAATGTTGAACCATACTTCACTAATAATCTAAATGTCTTAATATAGCATTTTGTTTTTTTCCTTTGCAGAAAAAATCACTAAATGAAATAATAATTCATCAAATAAATACCATATCCACCATCTAATATTTGATCCATTGATTGTTCTATGGTGAAGTGATGCACCAAAAACAGGGAGTCTCTCCTTTTTAACTGTGATTATACCATGCATCACTGCATCACTTGCCTAGTCTGGGTCTACAGTTAACAGTCTTAAACTATTTAAGCGTGACCTGAGAATCCAAAAGATTATTTCTGTCTTGACTCTCTTAAATGATCCCTGAGATCCAGGCAGTGACTCTGGTTAATGAAGTCATCATCAAGACATTCTGGCTTCTGACTCCAGACACAAAATAAGATATCAGTATTCTTAACCAAGCTCTTATACAAAGCAGTGCTATAGCGTAGGCTCACTGTGAATACAGTCATGAACAGGAAATTTTGCCTTAATGCAGTCAGGGTCTGATCACAAGTTGTGTAAACAGCTATGAAAGTTGTGATCCCCCTTCTAGGGTTCTACTGTATATATGTGTTGTGCACTAACAGGTATGCTCTCGTGTAAAATTCACTGCAGTGCGAATTTCAGAGGCCGTAGACACAGTATAAAATGCATACTAAAGAAGAATGTTGCTTTAAGTCAGTTACGTCATATTTAATAAAGAAAAAGAAATCATAAAATTCATATACAACAGATAAAAATCAGAAAACTCTAATGAATTCAATCTCTTTGTAAAAAAAATTAAAATTCACCAGTGAGATCATTTCACAGTTGAAATGGTGAGATACAATAATAGTGATGTGATTCTTCCTAGCTCTGCGGTACCACAGAAAGCCGCCTTTATACACTCTCAGTCTTGCCTGAGAAATAATACAGTGGCATCATCAGGTTTAGACTCAACACCTTTGTGGTAATAGATAATTTTTAGCTAGTGCTAACACTGTAATCCTGCTTTATGCTATATCCTTCAAAAGGTGAATTTTTGGCCAAAGGCTGTTTTATTTCACCTGGTTGTTAAAGAAAGGTCACCTGGATTATATTGCTTCAAAAAAGTGAAATAAAACAACCCTTGGTCAAACAATTCTCCTCCCGCACATTCTCCTCCTCCTCACCACAAAGCAGGATTACAGGGCTAGCTTTGGCTAAGACCTATCCATACCCCAGAGGTATCGAGACTAAGCCTGATGCCACTTCACTATATCACAGGGAAGACAAATGTCCCCTATAGTGTGTTAGGAGAATCGACTATCAGACCTCAGGAGAGAATTCCAAAATTACAAGTTATCTGATGCCTGGCATTGGATCCATTTATTCCTTTGGTCATGTAAGATTTTGCTTATTTGTATTTGCAGTTTCCCTTTGGGATATACTGTATCTAGCTAGCGAGCTAATAATAATAATAATAATAATAATAATAATAATAATAACAACACAATATAAGTATTTGGAATTAAGACTGAACGTCTAGTTAAATATCACCCAGTTGCAGTTGTGTACAGAACTCATATCCTTAAATCCACAGAAGCAGATAACTACCTGCTTTTTCACACACACACACTCCTACCTGTCGCTGACAGCCCTCTACAATGATGAGTTTCTGTTGTGGCGAGGTACGAGCAAAGACGATCTCAGTGTGGTTTTCCAGGATATCATCCAGATACTCTGAACTCATCTCCTTTAGATCAGCACCATGCACAACACATGCCTTAGCATCTCTGTCCCAGGCACACATAAAAACACAGACACATGTTTATTTAGAACTGTGAATTTTAGTATTTTATAAAGCAAGAAAAAAAAAACTATTTATCTTCAAGATATTGAAAATATTTAGAGAATATATATGCAGATGCACACACCGTGGGTTAACTTGACTTAATGGGATGTTAAGTCTCTCTGCGATGTCCTCCACTGTCTCATTGCCTTCTGAAATTATTCCAACACCTTTAGCAATCGCCTTAGCTGTAATTGGATGGTCTCCAGTTACCATGATCACCTTTGCAAATGAGTTACAATGCTCACTGCATTATTCATAGATATTTAAAATGCAAATATGCAAAAATGTTCAGGTTTTCATGCTTAATCTCATACATTAGCTCAGATAAACAGCAACGATCAACTTTGAAATGTACTTTGAAATATGGTCCAAGACAAATGTTGTTCCAAGAATATTTTGTAAAATGACAAGCAATCAGATAAATGCATTTTGAGTATGGATGAGTAACTTTTTTTAAAAAAAGATACACAAAAAGAATAAGTACTATGAAATAAATAATTGGATAAATAAAGGAATTAATTAAATAATACCTTGATCCCAGCAGAGCGACACTTGCCCACTGCATCAGGCACAGCAGCTCTTGGGGGGTCAATCATAGACATGAGACCCAGAAAGCACATCTGGTCCATGGGGAAATTGACCTCATCGCAGTCAAATGCAAAACCTCTTGGAAAATGATTGGGCGACAGGGCCAAGTGGCAGAAACCTGTAAAGGTTATATAGATTAAACGTAACAGAACGTGAAGAATGGTGAAGAATTTTTTTGTAGATAATACAGTACGTAATTTAAACACTCTCTGGAATATATGTTTTAAAAAAAACTTTCGACATGCAGTGCCCATGAGCCTCATTAAGGGCTGAGGAATTAGCCACTAGCTCCCCTACACTAGGTTTGCACACTCCTGAAGTAATGTGCTGTTGGAAAACTGAGAAATACCAATTTTCGTGTTTGGAAATTGTACTTGAATGCCCAACAGGGTAATAATTATAAATAGGTACCCTCGGATTCTGGATGATATAGGTGTTTTTGTCATGATTTTCCCCATATTTATCCCTAGTTTTCTCTTTTGTATGCCTTTAATGTTTATTTCCAGACAGCATTTCCCAGTATCCATTGCACCTAACCTGTCTATCACCGGATGTCAACTGTATTCACATATTGTCACTGTCTATTTATAGTCCAGGTTTCAGTTGGGTCTTTGTTTTGTGTGTGTGTGATCTTCACTGTTGTCGGTACCACTGTTATCCTGTTGTATCTCTGGCCTGTTTTTTAGTAGCATTAACTTGAGCATGAACATTACATGAAAAAAAATGTCCTAATGCATTACATTTAATTTTTAATACATAAAAGGATGGATATCAACCTGACCGTTTGTACTGTAAATATGTCCACCAACAAACACATACAGTCATACAGTATTTAATTGTTCACCATAAAGACACTATTTAAACACTTTTTCTCCCTTGCCAAAACATTGCATTCATCATTACACAGAAATACAGGGTGGTCCATAAGTTTCCATACATATGAATTGTTTATTCATTATAATGTGTTTATTTTAGACTGTTATATATTATATCTTTTTTTTTTTTTTTTTGGGGCACTTGAAGGCCATGTTGTACCAGGAAAAGATACAATTAAAGATAAAAATTATTTGAAGGATCGCATCACCAACACTATTGCTCACATATCTCCAGATGTGCTAATGCGTGTTCATCAACAGTGGGTGAATTTTTACGTATTACAATGTGTTATCAAAACAATGGTAACTATGTAGAGTATTTTATATGAACAAATAGTTTCTTATAAAAAAAATCTCTTTTTCCAATGTGTGGAAAGTTATGGCCCACCGTATTTACCTCCCACACTCACTCTCCCTTTTCTTACCCAGCACTCTCTCCCCGAGTCCTCCCAGATCCAGGTATGCTCCCTGGAAAGTATCTCTCCAGTCATTATCCAGAGGAAGCTCCTGGCCATTGATCATGATTGTACTGCACCTATATATTCAAACACTTATAAATTATCAAAAACTGCAGTACATTTGAGCAAAAACAGCATTATTCTATGAATTTAAGAATGATCAAGTTGTATCGAATCAGAATAATCACCTTTTATCAGGGTTATAGATTTACAGTAATTGCACACTGCTTAAAACCACAGAATCAACAAAATGAATGAATCCATACTGTCAATGGTACTGATTTGCCATGTCAGTAGTAGTTCAGTATTTATTGGCCTTGCATTGATTTACCTGTCCAAAATCCTCTCAGGAGCTCCTTTCATCACCAAGAGATGCCCATTTGGACTCTCTTCAATTTCATGGATAGACAGCTAGAGAGATGGATGGAATAAAATGAAAATTGGTGTTTTTGTGGTGACGTTCTTTTCATCATAATGCATATCTTGATTCAGTAGTATACTGGAACATGATTATAAAATTTGTGGATGGGATTTTATGGAAACTCTCTTATAAATTCTTTTATGATGATATATTAATGTTAATATAGTACAAGTTTTAGTACTACTGTACAAGAGTATAGATTTAAGGATACCACTTCCTTCAATTAAACATGAACAAAAGTCTTTCCAAAACCAGCATGCAACCCATGTGAATTAATGTCACTTTGTACAATATTATGATATCATATATATATATAGTAATTATGAATTAAAAAAGTAATTTAAAAAAGATAATCGATTGATATAGTAATATAACTAACTCAGTGACTCTGACATTGTGGATGTGTTTGTACCTGAAACTTGTTGGTTGAGTTGAATGGAATTTCTGCTATTTTAGGGTTTTTCTCTCTAAATGCCATTACTGACCCACAGCAAAGCTCGATACACTTTAGCAAAGCAGACTCTGACGCATCGCCTGCTGTCTCCATCTACATAAACACCAGATTCATAGTAAATTCTGATTGCAAAGACAATATTAATTAAGGAGTCAATATTGTCCAAAAAAAAAAAGATAAACCCAAATGCTTGCGGGATCACCTTTAGAATAGGAATATCTTTTTGTCCAGGTTTGAAGACAGCACGATTGCAGAGTGCTGCCACGCGCGACAGTGCAGTCCAGGTGGGGGAGCTCCTATCAAAGGCGCCATTGCCTGTGAGCAAAGTTAATCACACCCATATACAAACATGTGTAAGTGTTTTTAATGAACTTATTTATAATGAGCGTAAATGGAATGGAACTGTTCATCTGAAATATTCAAATATAGCTCTGACCTGATTGATCCTCTGTAGTATCAGCCTCGTAGATTTGGTTGTCAAACCACATGTGAGCCACGGTCATCCGGTTCTGGGTCAGGGTTCCAGTCTTATCTGAGCAAATAGTGGAGGTGGAGCCCAAAGTCTCTACAGCCTCCAGGTTCTTCACTAAACAATTCTTTTGTGCCATACGCTTTGCTGTCAGAGTCAGACACACCTGACATAAGGAAAGGGATTGACATGGAAGAGAAGCAGAGAGTTATTATTAATAATTGTATCAAATATTTTTGTATTCAGTTACATAACTGTCAATTAATAAACAATTCCAGCTTCAATTTGTATTTGGATTGAATTGAGCGGAAGAGAGACTACGAGCGAAACAGTAAAAGAAAGAAGTGAATTAAATTTGGAAAGGTGACAGGAGCAAAATTGAAACTGGAATTGCACAGGACTAAAGGAAAGGGAGCAGTATTTATTCTCATTCACACAGGCTGTGGTTGTCTCTAAGACTGATGGAGAAGAATGTGTAGCACGCAGACATACTGTAGACTATATCGTTCCATTTACACACGCGACAAAGACATGGGTAGTCAAGGAGGGACAGACAATGAGAAGAGAGATGATGAGGAAAAAGAATATGACATTCAGATATTTAAAAAATAACATGAAGATGAACATAGGAACAGAGAACGTAAACAAGACAGTCAGTGGATAAGGAAACAAAAGACGGTAAATCAGGTAAAGACAGACAGAGAGAACGAGACTGGTAGACAAAAAGACTTGTGTAGAGAGATACAAAATGAAAACAAAGACAGGCAGAGACAAAGAGAGCCCAAAAGAACATTTCAGAGACCGTTTTTCATACTGACAGTGGCCAGCAGCCACAGTGTATGTTTTCTGTGTGTGTGTTTGTGTGTCTGCAGAAAAGAGAAAAACTCCCTACTGCCAGGGATGGTGAATCACCTGCATACTGTCTTGTGAGAGTGTGCACACATGCCAAGACTTGCCAACAAAATGACTTAAGTGAAATGGACTAGTATTCGCAACAAATACTGCTGCATACAGCGACCTTTCCCCTTCTTCTTCTCTCCTTGGACTATGCTGTTCACTGGTGTTCCTTTGGCAGTTTGTGACTACATTTAGAGCTACAGATATTGTGTCCTGCAACACTGAGGATAAACTCATCGCCTTTTCCTTGCTAAGAATTAAGACCATCAGGCCTATGGCTTCTCAAAATTACTCTCACTCATTCATTTTCTATACCTCTTACATGTGGAGGGTCACAGGAGACCTGAAGACAATCCCAGGGGACTTAATGCACTAGGCAGGGTACAAGCACACACACTCACTAATACACTGAGTCCATTAGCCAACTAGCTTAACCTGCATATATTTGGACTATGGGTAGAGCACCAGTGTACCCACCAAGAAAGGGGAGAACATACAAACTCAGTGGTAAAATCAGTGGTGAAATAGTAACTAAAGACCATTCCTTTTCATTAGTTAATGTTATCGAATGTCAGACAAGCCATGCAACTACAAGACTGGTTCATACAGTATCACTGCTTTGCATTCCAAAGGCCCACCATTCTACCACTCCTTAATGGCGTGAATATTTTCACTCTTCAGCATCTTCCTAGTGGCACACAGTAAAAAATGAAAATTTTCATGGAGGGTGCATATGTTGAGAATGACCTAGTGGATGCAACCACCAAATACAGCAGTGTCCTGATGCCTGTTCATCAGGGTAAACAATATTGTATAAAATCAATCATTATTTTGATTTATGCGATTTTGTTTCCTCTGATGGATCTATCCATCAGAAAGCTATCCTTGTCTCAGCAAAGGAGCTCAATTTTGTGATATTCAACTATATAAATCATTCTCATTTCTGACACCATTTCCATATATCGCCTAGCCCATTCACAAGTAGACTCACTGATGTCGACTCATTTGCACAATAGTGTTGTGGACATACAGTCAAGATATTGCAAATATTCAGGGTGTTGGCATGCAAGCGCACATATTATATATACATAGATATTGTCCAGGTGATTCTTACTGCCCCTGATGGGTATGCATGGTTCATTGAAACACAATTACCCGTATATGCTGTGTTTACATACTGTATGTGCTATCCTTTTGTTTATTTGTGTGTTTGTATGTGAAAAAGTAAGGTAAGAGTCTGCATCTGTGTAAAAGATGATATTTTATGTGTGTTTTTTGTGTGTGTGTGTGTGTGTGTGTGTGTGTGTGTATAAACTTCACCGTGACTGTTGCCAACAGTCCTTCAGGGACATTGGCAACGATGACACCAATGAGGAAGATGACAGCCTCGAGCCACGAGTAGCCAAGGATGAGTGAGAGGATAAAGAATGAGACGCCGAGAAAGACAGCTACACCAGTAATGATGTGGATGAAGTGCTCAATTTCCAAGTTGATGGGGGTCTGGCCCACCTCCAACCCAGAAGCCAGGGTTGCTATTCTCCCCATAACTGTACGATCTCCTGTTGCGATTACAACACCGCGGGCTGTGCCTGCACACACACACACACACACACACACACACACACACACACACACACACACACACACACACACACACACACACACAGACACATTCATATATACAGTATACCCATGCATACAGTATATAGCGTATGATAAATACCTAAATAAACATGAGAATGATAGTCAACAAATAACTTTATCTCTGCGTGAATGAGAATGTATTACAATATTACCCTGTCTATGATACTCTGAAGATGGTAAATAGTAGTTATGAATGCTATCAATAACAATTTTCAAAGAAACCTAACAAACGCTACTACTGTACATGTATTAAAAAAAAAAAAACATCGATATAATAATCTTTTTTTTTCTTCTGCCTGAACATGATCTTTTTGTTGGCTTCAATACCTTCTGTTTTATTATATATATCAGGTTGGTCTGATCTTATTAAACCGAGTACTCCGAAATATTATAGCAGAAACAATCAGCATCTTTAAAAAAAGGCTCTTTATCACTTGGTGTTTTTAAACCAGCAGACTCAGACTATTATAACGACTAGATGAAGCTGGATCGCTAGGATCCCTAAGCTCAAAGGGAACCCCTGGTTAGTCCTTCAATCATGTCATTTGCATAATCGATATGTAGAAAGTAGCCTAATTATAGCATGATACAAAAAAAAAAACACACCTACATAATAATATTGCTTTATGCACACATAACGGGATTTTTTTTTTAATTCAGTCAAATTCGGCAAAATATTTTTCCAACTCACGTTGGCTGTTACTAATTAATGACAGTGCTCCTATTCTATTTCTATCACATGCTCTGCTGTTTGACAGGACAGACTTAGCCACATGATGAGAATGTCCTTGAAATATGTCATGGTTAGAGATATTGATTATCAAAGGGTTCCCGCTAAAGCAGCGAAGAAGATCATCTAATAGTATGATGCTCTAAAGCATGTTTCAAATTCAAGGCCCCCTGCCAAAAAAAGCCTGCTGATTCGCTTCATTTGCCCTTCATAAACTGTAATTATAATATCAAGATGGATGGTAGTACATTACTGCTGAACATTTGCACACTATCTAGTATTCACAGCAGATCTGCACCTGCAGTGACCACCCACGATCTGCATGTGCCACTGTGCTGCATCGTTTCATCTTGCATCATTGAAACACTGGTTAAAATCAATATCAATTTGCTGCACCTGATGCAAGTCAGACCATCGTCTACTGCAAAGCCTATTAATTTGCTTTTGCTATATACTGAAGTCATTTGACTCTTGAGATTTTAATGAATATAAGAAGATACATTAGGATTTTTTATCTGATCATGTTAGCATAGGGCTTTTGGTGACAGACAACCCAATTTTCAGGTGATCAAATTTTTTCAGTAAATGAAAGATCAATATTAATTCAGTAAATGAAATAATCGGTTTCATTTCCCTTGCTTGCAAGAAATTCATGAAATCTGTATCCACTTACATCACCAAACGGTTGCATACTTCTTTTGTAATGCTTTTCCATGATTGTTCAGGTCTTGTGATAAACATTTTCACTTTATTTTCACTTGTGTTTTGGACCGCTGTCTCGCTGCATTACTGTATGATGCTCCAGTCCAAAAATATTGGATGCATTTCTTTGTAACGTGCCAGACAGATAGTTTCTATAGAGTTCTAAATCAGGAGATTGATCATAAATAAAAAATCAGTGAGGCTAGTCCAGGAGCGGCCATCCAAGTCCATGCCCTGACACTACCATCACCATGCTTGATCTATTACCTTGTATGTTTTGGTTAATGAGCAAAATCCTTTCTCCACACTTTGCACCTTCCATCAGTTTGGTAGAGATTAATCTTGATTCCAGAACTTTTGTGGATCATATCTGTAAATCCCAATCAAGCTTTCCAATTGTTACCACCGGTATGTGGTTTGCATATTGTACTGTATGTTTCTATAGTATTTCTCTTGATGAAGACTTAGGTTTTCTGTAATCAACTGCTGTTGTTTTTCTTGGCTGATCTTTTTGATGTCTGGTTGTTAATAAACCAATGGTTTCGTTCTTTATTCAGGACTTTTTCAAATCTACTGTATGGGCTATGGCCAATACTTGTGCAATGGCTTCGAACAGTGTTTCATATTTTCTCAGCTTCGAAATGCTCTCTGGACTTTTTAACCACAAATACAGCCTGTACCGTCAAAACCTAGACATTAAATCAAGATGAGACATTTATGGCTACATGATTCTTAAACAATCAATTAAACACTATGCATCTAAATAACACGGCTGTCAGTGCTAATTTGTCTAAAATTGGCTGAAATACTGATTTATCATCGTAAAAATGTATTTTTTTTTCTTATCAGTTTGTTGTACAGCAAAAAAATTTATTGCCCTGCTGTGCCAATAATTTCGGTAGGGATTGTATATTGAAAAAATACTTTCTATTGAAAAATACTCAGTTCAGCTGAGAAGTGTGTTCACTTTTGAATGAGTGCCCAAATTTTTATCATTCAGTGCACAAGTTATTGTTAGCCAATTCGCCCCTTAAATAAAACCAAATATTGTTAGTAACAGCAGAAGTTTTAAAAATGACTTCCTTGAGCTTTTATGCCTCACCATAGTGTACCATTCTCTGTTTAAAGTTGGTAACAGCTGTCTCAGCTGTATAAATGAGATGACTAACTGTGAAAATGCAAAACACAATTTACATAACATTGCAAAGAAGGACAATATAGTGGGCTAGGGGACAGACCAGGTACGTCATAGCGCCCACTGATTTGTGAGAGTGTTTTTCCTTGGACCGGTACAGCCAAAGTAATATAATTGATTTTGGTGTACAGTTGAATGAATCTCTCACCCTCAACACAGTTTGTGGAGAAGAAGCCGATGTTTCTGGACTCAAGAGGGTTTTCATGAGTGCAGTCCGGAGAACGGGTCTGAGGCTCAGACTCTCCTGTCAGAGAAGAATTGTCTACCTGAATTAGAAGAAGTACAGTATGAAGTATAAATAAATCTAATAACAATAATAATAATAATAATAATAATAATAATGCTTTATTCTCAGTGTGAAGTTTCTTTTTAGTAAAGAAGTGTGTTCTAGAGATCTAGAGATTTAATTTGCTGGCCAGATGGCTTACAGTGGATGTTAAAGTGGAAAATTGTATTTCAAAATTTGTTTGAATTGATAAACATGTGAGATGTGTTATCTTCCTAACACCCGCTGTAATTCCCCATGTAATTTACTGCTTGTTTCTGTATACAGGGGCCCTGGACTTATTTGGAGAGAGTGCCAATCCATCACAGGGCACACACACACACACATACACACTCTCATTCACACACTCCGGGCAATTTGAGAACACCAATTAGCCTAATCTGCATGTCTTTGGACTGTGGGAGGAAACCGGAGGTACCTGGAGGAAACTCAACAAGAACAGGGAGAAACTGCTAACTCTATGCACACAGACCCAAGGTGGGAATTAAACCCGGACCTGGAGGTGCAATGTGTCAGTACTAACTATTACACTACCATACTGCCTCCCAAGCAATTACAAGATATTTTTTTGGTAGAGGACTTCATCCTAGGAAACCAAAATTTATTATATTAATTTGGATCTTGACGAACTTTGATGGGCAACTTCACAAGCCAAGATCTCGAATGAAGATGACAATATGGACTCTCCAGTCATGCTCACCCAGGAGGGTGGTTAGATGGCCAACTTAGCCATGCTCATGCTTAGGAGGCATCCAAAACCAAGATCATGGCTGAAGCAGACAACCTCCTCAGCCATCCTCGCACCTGTTCCCACCTGACGAGGCGACTTCGCCAGCTGTATTCATACCTGAGGCCAATGAGGTGGCCTCCCAACACACAATCACACCAGCATCCCATTAATAACCTTAATTCTTGCAAGAATGTCATCGCTCCACCACCAGATGCTGATGCAATTTTCTGATCATGATGACTATTATTGAGGATGACATTTGTGCTTGTCAACAATTTGAAGTCATATTCTGCGCTGATACCTATTGTTCTACTACCTCTGCCCTTCTGCCCCCAGGGACAAGCTGGTGTATTTGACTGTGCCTGCCATTCAACCCTTGGAATTGTATGGACAGTTTACCTCGGGGTGAAGGATTTAAAAGCACTTCAATAACAACCCCTTTGGTGGGCTATTCTGTCACATATTTTGCTTATCATGCTGACCGCTGCATATGAGGCTCAGTCCACATAGCAACTTGCAGCACTATGGCACTTACTTACTGCATTTTCAAATGTTTCTCTTGCTTTTGCTTTGATTAATGTCCTGTCATTGGTTGCCTTTCTATACTGTGCCTCAGTCTGACTGTTTTAATTTTGCACCCTGATTTATTTGGTTATTTAAGTCCTTGTGTTTCTCTGTCCTATCTAAAGAATATACTCAATTTTACTATTGCCAGTCATCACCATCATTTTTAAATCACTGCCCTGATTGACATCAGCATTTTGAACCTGCTCTTGTTTCCTCTTTATTTCTCTTGCCTATTTCAATTCACGCTGTCTGCTAAGTGACTGACCATAGCCTACCTACAATTTTGATGCCAGTGTTTGATTTGTTCCCAAAGACAGATAATTCTGTCAATCTGCACTCAACCTGTTCTCGCCATGTCTGGTGGTTTTCCTCCTGGTACTCCGGTTCTCCCATTTTGGCATTTTTAGGTTTTCAGTAGTGGTTGAGTGTGTGTTTGCTTGTGCCTAGCAATAGGTTGGCACCTCATCCAGAGTGTACTCAACTTTGTGCCCTACTGTTTTCTGGGCTGCAGGCCCCACATGACCTTCTACAGGATAAGCAGTATTGATGATGGATGGATAGATGGATGGATGGATGGATGGATGGATGCATGTTGAAGCAAGTTTGGCTAATTCTATACAATTATTGTTACTTTTAATATGGAAATGGAACTGAATTCAATACAATAAAAAATCCATTAAATAATTTTTTAACAGTTGAGTACATTTATAAGTAACAACTACTTAACTTTCAAAGATTTTGACAAATTACTTACTGTATACTTTCACTTAAGCAAAGTATATTAATATTAATTCTTCCTCTGTCTTTGCCTATGCGCTGAGCTTCTGTCATTCTCTCATACCTTGCAGCCACTGGAGGAAATGACCCGTATGTCAGCCGGAATGCGATCACCCCCCTTTATTTCCACCAGATCTCCCAGAACCACCTCCTCTGCATTGATCTGCCTCTTCTCACCATCACGGATCACTAAAGCTTGCTGAAAAACAGTGAAAAGACAGCAACAAAGAGAAGAGAAAGGGAGGGAGAAAAAGAGAGAGGTGTTAAACCAAATGTGTTATTGAGGGATAACATTGTTAATTAAAGATCTCAGTTTACTCATCTCAGTTGATCTGTAATCAGTAACAAATCCCATTACCAAAGTACTTTTTAAAAATATTTTTTACCTCACAATGGCAGTGATCAATCACCTTTCAATCCTATATTCAGTTTAATTGTAATTATGTTAATATGTAATATTATGATTTATTTGATTACTACATAAACTTCTAAACCAGGCCCAACTTACCAGCCCTCTAACACATGACACCTCTAAAAATATCAAGCTATGGCATGTGTGTTACCCAATCCCAGTCCTGGCAGTCTTCTGCTCTGCTCACCTGACAAGTTCTTAAAGCAGTTGCTAATTAGCTCCTTGGTTAAATTATTATATGAGAACAGAGAAAACACAAAAAATTTTAAGGTCACTGCTACATGCTCTGTGTTATAGTACTGTTTTAAACACCTCCACACTAACTTCTCGTGTCCCATGGTCACTTATAGGGAAACAGAAGGAATCGAATGGAGGAAAGATGCTTGTCGCCTTGCACCTCCCGGTCCAGGTACGATTCCCGGCCAAGCTTGATTCCCGTCTCTGTGTGCATGGAGTTTGTATGTTCTCCCCGTGCTTGGTGGGTTTCCTCCGGGTACTCCGGT
>JAQMYL010000018.1:11799703-11811329 GCA_030014365.1 Clarias pachynema
TTTATTTTTTTGGGCTGTAGAACAAATAATTTGAGTTTCCATTATTTCTTATGGGAAAATTAAATTTGGTTTACGAGAGTTTTGGAATACGAGCCCGCTTCCGGAACGAATTATGCTCGTAATCCAAGGTTTCACTGTATATTACTTCTTGGTAAACTTCTTGGTACCATGTAACTTTGTTTGTTTTGTGTCCCTTTTTGTAGTGATTTAAACACATTTTCCAAGTTGCATTTTACATTGTCTTGTTATATTGCTCTACCTGGCCCCTCAAAAAGCAGAACATTCTAGTAGCTCATTGGACGTCCTTTGGGTGCATTTGCAGCTTTATGCAACATCACAACATTTTCTTGACCCAGAATTGTGTAAATCTTTAGCCAAGGTCTTTTATTCATGCTGTAAATCCCATAGACCTTCAATGGGATTAAAGTCAAGCTGTGTGGTGGACAATTCATGCATAAAAATGATTCCTTATGCTCCCAGAAGCACTCTTTCACAATTTGAGCTCAATGAAATTTGGCATTGTTGTCCTGGAATATCCCTGTGCCATCAGGGAAGACAAAGACCATTGATGGGATAACCTGGTCATTCAGTATATTCAGGTAGTCAGCTGACTTTATTTTATTGCCACATAATGTTGCTGAGAAAAGACCTGACGAACTGAAGCAAACCAAGATCATAACACTGCCTCCAGACTCATACACCTGGTACCCTGACATACATAACTGTGATTTCTGCTATTGATTTTAAGATGTGACTTCACCAACCATTTCAGTGATATATGATCATGATCATTCAAGATTTTGTCTAATTCTAGTCTATGTCCATTTCAGTTCAGTTCAGTTCATTTTTGTTACTCCTTACAGTAGGTGTTTTCTCTTGACCCATTCCAATACATTAACCCTTTTGAAACACATTAAAAATTTTTCCACATCCACATATTACATCCTCCATTAGGGCTGAAAGAATTGATGCCAGCTAAAACACATTAAACACTGTGTCAATGAATTGAAAAGGTGTAAGGGTCAAATCATCTTTTTGTGTGTTATACTTCTGGTAGAGAAGGGACTTGGCTCTACATATACTATAAGCCTTATACAGACTATGAGAAGTTTTCCTTGCCACAGTGACCTCTGGTTTGTTCACTTGAGATTTGTGCAAAACTGCTCAAGTGGAGCTCAAGTGCTGGATCTTTGGTTCTACTGTAGATCGCAAACACCCAGGTTTGAAACCGACACAAAGATTGAGCATTTCCCTTTTAACAATGTTGCAGTTTTTTAGTGTTTAAAAGGAGAGAGGGAAAGGGAGAAGGGAGGTGAAAAAAGAGGCACATTCTTCATGCTGGAAGTGCTCGTCAAAGTCAGTTGTCCGTGCTGTTACATCATCTTTCTGCCACAGCATGCACAATATTATTCCTTACTGAAGAGGATGTTGTTACTTATAGTCAGCCAACAGTCACAACAGTTTAGAAAGTGAGCTGTAGGTTGTGTTGCAAGATTGGACAGAGAACTCTAATTGGGCAATCTTTTATCACCTTGGCCTGGGAAAAAGTGTCCTGGGAAATGTATCTTTTTTCTGTGGTTGTTTTTTACAGATAGTGGGTTACCTCAACAACTCTCAAGTTTTATGGCCAGGTCTTAGCACTCCATACGCCTTATTGTGTAATTGCTATTTAACATATATAAACCAATAGTTGATCAAATTGCTTGCCTGTCCAGATATTATGCAATTGTTCATCAGCAACCTTGGCCTATTATTCTTATGCCTAATGATCTAAAATTGAACTGCCACAAGAGATAAAGGCCCATTGGGGTAGGAATGTAGCTGCCCCATGATCAGAGGAGGAGCACTCACTTCCAGAATCCTGTTTTTTGAAATGGATAGTGTAAAATAGATTACCATCAAAAATAGTGCCATCAAAGGTTTATAGAAAATACTTAAGAATATATAGAAAATTAAAGTGCAGCCAGTGTATGTACAGTGTGCAAAACATTTCCATTGTAAGATTATATTGCAAAAAAATTGCAGGAGCAAAGGGATATTAGGGAGCGGATGTCTGTACATCAGAAATATGTTTGCACCATGGGTACCTTGTTTGCCATGCAAAGGCTGCAAAAAAGAAGATAAACATGTCTCCCTTTAACAATGCTTTCTTTTTTGGACTAGGTTCAGGACTTTTGTATGATTTTTGAGAGGTAGTTGAACTGTAAATTTTGCTGAATCCTGGCATCCCCTGGATAAACACACCAGCTGAACAAATATGTTTCTAAATCTGCTTAGAACAAGCTTCTAAACTGTATATTGAATGATTGTACTGTATGTTTTATGTTCCTCAGATTATTTGTTGCTTACTAAGGGATATAAAAAGTTTATTAGACTATGGCATAATCAAGTGCAGTAGCTCCCTGACCTGTTTGAGGTTATGTCACTGTTGATGTCATCCTGCCTTACCAAAATCTATGTTTACAAGCTGCTTGTGATTATACTCAATCTTTGTGTCGGAAGTTTAAAACCTTGGCGTTTGAAATCTAGAACCAAAGATCCAGCACTTGAGCTCCACTTGAGCATCCTGTCACCGGTGTTTGACTGGGAGGAACACCCCATCCTCTAGGTCAAAAATGTTCTTCGACAAAGATTATGTACACTGTAGTAGAAAAGGAAGTCCTGTTGATTAAGTGGCCCATCAAGGAACCTTTCAGGCTGCCCTATCCACTGATTGTGTTATTTTACAGCAGATCACCAAGGCCAAAAATACCAAGCTGGTTCCTTTCTCTACACGACTTCTCATATCATGTCCAGCATATATCGGCAGCGAAGCATGGAAATGCAGACGGCCAGTCAAGAGGACAAGTACTTTGAGCCCTGCTTATTCAGTAATTGGAGAAGATCTAAGGGGGGCACTAATGTAGATAATATTTTTTTTAAATCGGAACTCAAATTGTTAGATAATAATTAGGGATTTTATTAGCGTCCATACATTTAGAGCTTTTTAAATTGTACACAAAGATGTCACCATTGTGGCATCTAACATGCTATCATGTTAATCAAGGTGAACTTCACATCTATGTTTTTGCCCATGTCAGGTAATGTTGTGATAAAAATAACATTAGCTCTCGGGTAAGCCTCTAGGAATATAATATTTTTTAAATATTTGATCTGGAATATGGTTGTTATTGTGTAGGACATGAAAAATACAAAATATAATAATATAAAAAATATATAAATATATAATAAAGTGCTTCTATATATAAAAATGGTAATATACTTGAATATTGTTGTGTGGATATAAATATAGAGTTAAATTCAAGATGTAGTAAAAGGATTGGTATGAGGAGCCTCTATGCCTGGCAAACTGACCTGTGGGACCATATTCTTGAAGGAGTCCATAATGCGTGAACTTTTGGCCTCTTGATAATATGAAAAGCAACCAGTGATGATGACCACAGCAGCCAGAACTACTCCCAAATATAACTGTAACACAAAGGAGAAATAATTAATAAGTATATAAATGCAACTCAGATTTAAGTTTGAGTAAACTCCTTTAACTCCTGCAGTTGTGTCTTATTTTGATGGTTTCCAGATAAACCATTACAGGCTAGTTAAAAATTGCACACTTCATTAAAGTAGCAATGCATATTTTTATCTAAAAATTGCAAAAAAAAATAAAAATACACCTCCCTTTCCCCAAACCTAGTCTAGACACTTTTAAAACAACTGGTGATGGAATCGACCATCTTATCATTTGCTGTTTTATCAACTGAATAGTGAAGTAACACTTATAAATAAAATTACTGTAGCATTAAAAAAATGTAAATAAACCAGAATACTGGTTAAACCAGTATGGCATGTACTGTATATTCTTATTGACTAGAGCTATACTCACATTGTCATTGGCTGGCTCTTCCTCAGTTGCAAACTGGATACCATAAGCAAGGAAACACAGGACAGCACCTATCCACAGGAGGATGGAGAACCCTCCAAACAACTGTTTACAGAATTTCATCCACTCTGGGATGGTTGGAGGTGGAGTTAGAACATTAGGCCCATCCCGTGCCAGGAGCTCCATTGCTCTTTTATGGGTCAGGCCCTGATAAAGAAAAGCAAATTATTATCAAAAGAAGAAATGACATATGACGGGTTTAAGCATAATTAATAAGAACCATAATTGCTGATTAGTAAAATTTTACATTGCCTTAAGAAAAACACTGTCAACATGATGTAACTACCACTTATATTTCTCAAAAAAAGGTTAAATGTTAAGACTAAGGCAACTGCAAAAAGAGATATTGACATTCATACAGTATATTCCTCCTATGGCATACACTGCCTGGCCAAAAAAGCCCACCTGGATTTAACTAAGCAAGTAGTTAAGTCTTCCATTGGATAATTACTGCAGTGATTTGTATGTTTCAGCAGCAAGTTATTTAACCCTAACTGAAGCAGTGAGTAGCTTCTCATTCCTTAAACAGCCATGTCAGAAAACATATCCTGTGGTCATGGCAAAAATGTTTCAGGAGGATCAAATTTTTTTCCTGCATCAATAAAAGAAAACAACTAAGGAGATTCCTGAAACTACTAAAATTTGGTTAAGAACTGCAAAACACATATTAAAACCTAGAAGGATAATGGTGCACCAGCATCATCGAGGAAGAAATGTGGTCGAAAAAACATTTCAGAGATCACTTAAAGGCTTAGTGAAATCAAATCATAAAAAACAAAAGAAGAACCCTCAGCTATGTTTAATAGTAAAATTATAAGCATTTCCACAGGTACGACACAAAGAAAACTCAAAGGATTGGGACTGAACAGTTGTGTAGCCTTAACAAAACCACTAAGTGAGCCTAATTAGAAAAAGGCTTCAATTAGCTAAGGAGTTTAGGGGAAGAACTGCGGAACGTTGGGAAACGGTCATGTGGTCTGATACGGCCAGATTTACTCAGGTCCAGAGTGATGAGCGAATCAGGGAAACAAGAGATGGATGAATTGATGCAAAAATTATGCCTAGTGCCTGCTGTATAAGCCTGTGTGGGCAGCGTTATGGTCTGGGGTTAGTTCATTTGGTCAGATCTAGGTTCAGCAACATTATATGCCCGAAAATGAGGTCAGCTGATGACCAGAATATACTGAATGACCAGGATTTCCATTTCAACAAAATACTAAAATGACTTTTGTTAGGCCTGCAAATGTAATTAAACATTATAAATATTAATTAAACAATGGAAGAGAGTTATGTTCTGCTGGATATAGTATGTCTTTGCAGTCGTACTGTAGGCATGATGGTGCAGCCCGAGTGCTGAAAGCATCACAGCCATGCTGGTACAGTATGCAGCACGACCTCGAATATTGTGGCTTTTATACAACAGTTCTGCAAACACCATTAATTATCAACAGGTTATTATGTGATTCTTTATTTTACCGGTTATTTTATTCTGCCAACACAGTCTTCTGTGAAAACTAACTAACGGTGACTGGCGGAGCTCGTGACTGACAGTTAGCAAACAATAGTTAGTGTAATTACCAGGGGTGAAAGTTAAATTCTTATTCGTTATATTCAGCCAAAACGTGAGGAGAATAAATCATAGAGATGGTGGACAGTCCTGTAAATCTCATACGTTTCTCTTTATAGAAATTCACTTATTCCACTCTGTAATATAAGCTCTATTCACTTCTGGGTTCCATGGTTGAATGCCAAACAGTGTTAAATAGAAAGCTAGTACACAAGGGTTGTGCACATTGTCACACCAAATAGTAACTTGATCACGGGTTGGAGAGCGATTTGAAATTCAGCCTTGTGTTAGGAGCTAGGTAGCTTTGTAGCCATAAATAAAAGACACGGATCGCTCAGAGGCCCCATAATACAACAGCTAGTTCCGACTGAGTAATCTGATTGGACAAGAGGCATTTTACGCATGGCGATATAAAGCATAATAGCACTGTGTGGTTTAACTCTATGCATGACATCATATACAGGTATTCTAACAATCATTAATTACACTAACTTTCAGCACAGCATGGGGGAATGTAGACCCTTACAGTCTACCGTACTGAAAAAAGGAGAGCGTCGCTGCCTGCCAAAACCCATATGCAAAACCAGTCAGGGAACCTCTTTCAGCAAGAAAACACATCTGAAAACTTCCTTCTAACACAGGGCTGAATCCCAAATCCCTCTCCAACTCCTGATCAATTCAGAGAGATATTTAATAAGACGGCACCAGGTAACACAGTTATGCTATTGTTACGAAATTTCACCGTTCTGGTAGTGCACTGTGTCCACATTGCATGAGCAAATTGTCTCCTTTCGTAGGAGTCTGCAGCAACCTTTACTCCGGGATATGTTGGAGAATCTGCGTGAACGATAGGAACACGGTCTACAGCAAGGCGAGGTGCACACATACTTTACGCATACCGTGGTAAATCAACACGCTTATAGTGTGTGTTAGTTTCTTTCAGGAGAAATAAACTCACAGATAAGGTAATATTGTTCGTCTTTTCATTTCACTACTGTATACTGTACTGTTTGGGACATAATATAAATCTCATATGTTTCTCAGGAGTGTCCATCACCTCCATGGTTTATTGTCTTCACTTTTTGGCTACATGGAACTGGAAAGAAATTTAAACCACTTTCACCCGTGTTAATTCCACTAACTGGCATTTGCTATCTGTACAGTAGGTCACCAGCTCAGTTAGTTAGTTCTGCCAGTTGAAGAAGGATATGTTTTAGTCCAGCAAAATAACTGGTTAAATAATCAAATCATAATCTGTTGATCATAAATGGCATTTGTGGAACTGTTGTTCATTGGAAATTTGAGTATGCTTGGTATTTATTCAGTTAGTTAGGCCCTTTTATTTATTCCTTATTGTTACTAATTCCTTCTATACTTCGAATTAGCTTCACTCTCTTCCCTTGTACTGTACACTATGTAGTGCTGGGGCTAGTTCACATCATCTATAGCAGCTTCAACACATACTGTACACGTGACAACCTGATTTAGAAACTTAAAAAAAAAAACAGCCTAAGTGACTAGGGTTCTAATAGCTAATTAGAGATATGATTGGGCTTACTTTAGACAGGTCCACCCCATAGCGAGTTGACAACTCTTCAAGAGAGAGCTTATGATCATCCTGTAGGGAGACACACCGCATTTAGGGCATTTTATACTATGTACCTTCTACATACGACAGTTGACAACAAAACATACAGTATATGGAAATGTATGGCCTAAGGAAATAAAAATAAAAACATAAACAATCCTCACCAAAGATGACTCTTTTTTCAGCTCCTCCAAATCTTTTTCTTTCTTTTTCCTCTTTCCATTGTGCTGAGAAGCCTCAGGGCTGACATCACGTCCATACTGAGAGAAAGAAATATATAGGGACAGCATGAACAATAAAATATTTCTGTTAAAATGTTTTCTTTGTGTGATGGGGATCATGTCCCTTTTTAAAATGACATTCTGAAATTTAGGACACTTCTTCAGAAGACCCAATTCAAGGCATGTCAAACCATAACATAATAGCAGATTTGCTGGTGACAATTAATAATTCAATAATTCAAGTTGGGATTATATAAAAACGTTCTGGTTAGGGTCAGATTTACTACAGATTTTAAGGTGTTATTAATAGCGGTCTCATAGACAACACACAAAAAGGTTACATGTGAGAGCAGATCTTGAAGCCAAAAGGTTTAGTGTCAGGTAACGCTGGTAATAATAGCAACATGCTTTTAAGGTCATTCATCCGGATGCAATCTGCCAACTCTTCGGGACATTTATGATATCAAGATCACGAAGCGTGCTAGTACGACTATAACCAGCTGGTTTGTCTCACCTATTTAAACCCCTTCCCACTTGCCACAGTCTCAAGACTTATCATCAAGGCTAGAACCAGGCACATGAAAAGCTTTCTCCCTAGAGCTGTAGTTATTCTACTCAAATGCATCAACTAGGGGTACTTTTAATGATTTCATCATTTTTTACTAGATATCATCTTGCCACTATATCCAGTAATATTAATTGCAAATTATATAATATTACCATAACTCTCTAGATATATGCTGTTTTGCATAAGCGCTTTAAAAACTCCTGTATGTTTTATGAGAGAAAAATAGGATAAAAATGCAGATTTTCTTTTCCTCTGTAAAATGAGAAATCGGCCAACTGACTCAAATAATTTATAAAAAATAATGTCTCAAATAATTTGCATAATTTATTGCTATAGTTATTTATTGTTAGTTTTTTCTATTTCTGTTGTAGAACTTGCAAATGAATAACATAAATTTAAAAAATATAACAAGATCCACAAATAAACAGTAATGGATTCACAAATATAAAATGAGACCCACAAATGAATAAAATGAAAATCTTTATAAATATTTATGTACCGTAATTCTCAACCTGACTCACACAGTCATTTGTAGTCTGACTCGCACAGTCATTTGTAGTCTTACTCGCACACGTCATTTGTAGTCTTACTCGCACATCAAATGGTATTTAAGGAATGGCTTGCATTTATTTGTTGATTTCTGGAACATTTTTATGTTAACTTGTATAGTTCAACATAAAAATATATAATATTACAACCAACAGCAGTCATTATTGGTCAACCAATCAACAAGCGCCAAGGAGAGACACTTATAGCTTAAACATCTCAGAACATCTTAGGAACATTTTCATGCGTGTGAAATTAAAATCCAATAAAAAAGAATAAAATTAAACAACAATGCACTCACACACTAACAGGCACTTTGGAAATGCCAGGTAGACTACTCCGGGATTTCCTCCCATATTGAACTGTGAACCACCATGGAGAACCACCATGCACAGTGAGATGCAAATTCCTCAAGGTGGGACTCAAACCCTTGACCATGGGGGCACGAGGCTATGGTGCTAACTACTATTTCACTACATTGCCACCAATACTGTAAACACATATTCAATATACAATATTCTTTATACATATTGTCCATTGTTGTTAAATTTGTAATTTTGGCATGTTTATAAATATTCCACTGTTTGGTATGTTAAATGTGCAAACACAAAAACTTCTCATACAGTATGATTTATATTTCTGGTATCCTTATATTGATTCTGTATACAAATATTAGTGGTGTAGTGCAGGGTGGCTCTAAGCACTAAGTGGCTTAGTGGCTAGCACTGTTTCCTGGCACCTCCAGGCCCGGGTTCGATTCCCGCCTCAGGGTCTGTGTGCATGTTTGCATGTACTTCCTGTGCTTGGTGGGTTTCCTTCAGGTACTCACTGTTCAAAGACATGCAGATTAGGCTGGCGTTTCCAAATTGCCTGTAGTGTGTGAATGTTGACCGGAGGTCCAACTGCAGTTGTGAAAATGGGAATAAATACAATGGTTCCCATTGGTCTCCACGATCCCTAGTTGGACAACAGAGGTTCTAAGATCCATGGGTGTATACTGATAGTCATTCTGATTCTAAGATTGCCAGTGATTTAAAGCTAAAGAACTGAGTCTTATAAAATATAATTTAGCATACTGTTCCTTATTAGCTGTTTATGATTAAAGATTTATTTTTCTGACTAAAGGCAAAAATTCCAAACTTGAAACAGTTAAACATAGATTTTCATTCATTCATTCATCTTAAGTCCTCGCTTTGTCCTAGTCAGGGTGGCAGTTGAGCCTGCTGGAGGCCATCCCGGGAACAGTGTGTGCAAGGTGGCAGAATTCCCTGCAGATAGAATGCCACTCCATTATACTGCACCATACACACACTCCTGTAGACCTAGTGGTAATGTAGTGTAGCCAATTCACCTACAGTACAGGCATGTTTATGGAGAGTTTGAGGCAGCCAGAGAAGCTAGAGGAATTCCAGTTAAACATAAGATGAATCGACCATGCAAAGCTCCACACAGACAGTAAAGCCAAGCTGCGGATTGAACCCAGGACCCTGCAGCTATGAGGCAGCAACTCTACCAACTGTGCTGCCTGGTTCTAAATGTTCGAATATAAGATGACTTGTAAGCAAATTATGCATTGTGCAGAACTGGATTTTAAAGCCTGGGGTGAAAACAAACTTTGGATAAAACTAGAATGCCAAATACATTTCAGGAAAACAGGCTTTCCAGAGGCAGAAGAATTCCCATTTGTTTTTGGTGTTTTTTATCCTATTTTCTTAGTTCCCACTTTCTTGCTACTGTACTGTTGCACAGGCCAATTAAAAAAACTGAAACATGGTGATTATAAAGTCATAATATTCCACAATTAAACATATTTTGGCAGCTAATCCATACTGTCTACTGTAGGTGGCTGGTGTTTTGACTCATTGATGGTGGATTTTGTCCCCATTAATGTTCTAGATCCTATTAAGGAAAGATAATGGAGACTGCGAAGGATTAAGATAATTTCACAATATGTTGATGTGATGCTTATAATGGGCGCTTTAGTGTTTTGTTAAATAGTTATTCATTGTTAGACCTCAAAAAGGGGGGGCTACTTTGAACTCTCCCTGACACAACCAAGCCCTCAATTTTAAGGGTTAACAGAGTTCTCTTGAGAACAGTACCATATATTAGAGAGGGGTGGGAGTGGGGGTAGAGGAATTATGTCTGTGAGTCAGAGAGAAACTGCACAACACATGCTGAGGAAGGGACCGATGGAAATCATTTGCTCCTGTCACTCTTCCTCTGCTTAGTGGCTCTGCGCGTGTGTGTGTGTGTGTGTCAGAGAGAGAGCATGGTTTGCAAAAAAAAAAAGAAAAAAGATTGCACAGCAACAAATAAAATAAATGAAACAAAGTAATAAAATAAATATAAATCTATAAAACTGCCATCATATGCAGGCAAGTTCTAATTTGCAATTTAACCACATATATCTTAGACTTAAAACTAGGCTTTTCATAAACCAATTCACTGATAAATCTAGCACAGCTACATTTCATACTTGTTATCTCATTATAATTATGGGACAACAACACCAGCCAGAGCTTAATAACCCTGTATATGCTATGACTGTAACAAAGACTAATATTATGTCATTTTATTATAGTATTTGAATCACTATACTTTGCTATATATAGTATATTAATATAGCATAGTTCAGTGCAGAAATGTAATAAAAGTACTTAGAAATTTATAAGAGAGAAAAACTCACCCCTTTCCCCATGTTCTGAAAGTTTGGAAAACAGACGAAGTTCTCTCTCAGCACGTGCTAAAAAAAAAAGGGTTGTTCTTTTTTGGGACTGTCACCTCCTACTTTCACCTTCTGACCCCTCTCTCTTAACACACACACACACTTTTAAAACAGTCGTGCTAAACAGTTTACTGTTTGTGTGCTAATTGTGTTGAAATAAGTCAATAAACAAATCCAATATCCAGTGTTTTATATTGCATGTACTATAATATCTTATGTTTTACAATACATTTTTTCCTGTATTTTTTGCAGAGCTATTGCAACTGACCATCCTTGTGACCTGGGCATTTAAGGAAAGCAATTCATGCAAAATTACATTCCATATAAAGATCTATATAAATAAAAAAGGGTTTTGTCTGTTTTGGTCTTTCAATGATATCTTTGCGGCATGGTTCTGTGGTGGATTTTTATTCTCCCCACAGCGAAGTTGCCCTAATTTAAAACATTAACCAAATACTGTAACTTTCAATA
>JAQMYL010000018.1:11819725-11830388 GCA_030014365.1 Clarias pachynema
TGCCCTAAGCCTCCTGGGATAGGCTCCAGGCCCCCGCGACCCTGAATAGAGGATAAAGCGGTATAGAAGATGATGAATGAATGAATATTACAAATTAAACACACAGAAATACTTTGTGCTACAAAAAATTGGATTATACAGCCAAAGAACAGCATTGGTAAGATATTTCCTCAGGTATGTGCAATGGTTTTTAATTTGCATTATTTGCATAATCAGATGGTTAAAAGAATTATCGACTCAGTCCAACAACTAGTTTTAGACTGATAGACCGTTATTACTGAGTTACAGATAAACATGTCTGTTGTTCTATTCTCAATGCACAAAAACGAATATTAAATTATTGCTTGTGCTAATAGCTCAAATGCTAATGATGATATTGTGGATTCAAAAATTAAAGGTATTAAAGGTACCACTATCAGGGAACCAGTTGAAATAGTGAAAATAAAGATGCGTTTTGGACACGGTGGTTAGTCTATAGCTGGCATGCATAGTGGAGAACCAACACAGAGGTAGATGTTAAACTTTGACCTTGTCCTCTGCCTCCTGTCTCAGCCTTTGGCGGCAGACAGAGAGCTGAATGAGATATGCCATAGATAGACAGCAGCAGAAATGTGCCTAGTTTCTGCTTTCTAGCTTGCCAGGAGCAAACATGCATCATAGAGAAAGACTATCATTATTAAGATATGTCCTATTCTAGTACCGATGACATTTAAACCTCAAAATTCTCTCTAAGAAAAAAATTACATTAAGAAAATAACTTTAACTCTTGAGCTACTACTGTATGCAGAGGTGACATTTTGTGTTGCTGAACATATTGATTAAATCTGGCAGTCCCTATTCAGACCACTTATCTAACTTAATCTTTATCTCCTGACCTGTGAAGTATATTTTTATTTGTGGCGTGTGCTTAGTAATTAAACCTTATAATAAACTACGAATGTTCCAGTCATAGGTGGAGCAAGTGAGGAGAAGACCAGAAGAGGAGTTCTTTACAGGAGCCAAAGCAGCCAGAGTTATGGGTCTCAGAATTGGCGTGTGCAAGCCAGTCTTTTTACGTGTTCATGTGTGTTTGTGCGCTTGTGTGTGTATGTGTGGGGGGCTCCGGGGTGCTGGTGGCAGCAGGTGAACACTTGCCTGTTTTTGCTGGGCTCCTTCTTTCCCTTTGCCTTTCTTGCCATGTTTGCTAAGAAGAAAACACAAACATAGTGCGAGGATTGAACCATACAGTATGTTAAGCTCTTCATTTCAACCAAACAAGAAAATAAGGCAGGAGTTCAGGCCTTGGTAAAAATGTGTGTGCGCGTGTCTTGACTAGGGAAAGGATGAGCTTTAGCCTTTTTGAAAGTATGTGTCTGAATGCGTGCGCTTTTTTCTGAAATCTGAGGAGACTTGGGTATGATCTTAGTGAGGGTGTGTGTGCGTATATCTGTATGTGTGTCAAAGCCAGGCAGAGGTTCAGGATGCGCTTGAGGCAGCAGGTACTCCCAGACTGACCTCACACTCAAGCTGAAGACACGTCGGGCCACCAGGAAGCGCATCAGATAGTAGATGGCCACCACCAGGATCAGCAAACCCAAAACGACACCAATAATCGCACCTGTGATCACGCCGGCCTGGATTGGGACTGGAAAGAATCAGATGAAATATGAGATGTATGTCATATCTTTCTATTTTTTCTCTTTTTCTTCACTGTAAAAATTGTGTTGCAATTAAAGTACAAGTTAATGTAAATGTACTGTAAAAACCTTTAAATAATAATACCACTAATTCGATGTAAATGCTGTATTTCTTTACTGTAATAAACATTACATTACTATAAAGATATAGTGTTTTTTTCAGTGACTTACTGTAAATTTCCACAAATGCACTTAAGCCATTATTTACTGAAATTCTTTAAAAAATAAATAAATAAATAAATAAAATTTGTGGCTGTAAATTTACACTCATTTACTGGCCACACTTTTGCTGGTATGTTACACACATTACCCCTGCACTGTGACTTGAGAAGCTGATGTTTTCCTAACCTTCATGCTGCAAGCAGTGTGAGCAAAGTGACACAATGAGCACACAATTCAGTAGGGGAATGCATACTGTCACTCTGTTCAAAGCAAATGGAAAGCATCAGCTTTGGATTCATCAGCGGAACCATGTGAATGCAGCGGAAGAAGGATAGCAGACTGGAATGCAGCTCTGCTACTATTAGGTGATCAAATATAGAAAAAGTATTTACCAGCAGAGGTGTTTTTAAGATGAATGAAAAAGTCGCTTAGTTGTTCGCTGTGCTTCGATAAGCTTTCTGATGTCAGGAGAGCCACAGACAAACACGTAAACACGGTGGGTGTCAGTAAGTTATCTGATTATTACCAGCAAAAGACAGAGTGTACGTTAAAGTAGATGTCTTATAGTCGTGTAGTGTTAGCTCAAGCTGATGATGCAATTGTCATAGTTTATAAGCAATTGAGCACCATGACATAACTGTCTCCGCTCTGTCTGTCTTGATTAATACCCAAAATCATTTTGATGAATAATGGCATTATGTAATAATCAGCCATTATTTAAAGTGGTATTGTGAAATATAAGCCGACTTTGAACAAATGACCTTTTGAAATAAAGACTACTGAAATTAGATGAAATGTCTCTGCAATAACCTCTACTATTAACTATAGAGAATAACCAGGATGAAAGAATATTTTGAAATAAAGGATGAAAATTGTTTTGCAATAACAAGTAAAAAGTTTAAAGTGTGATTATTCCACAGTTTTATGGTCATGTTATGTATTCCCAAGTAAAAGGAAAACCTAGCATGCTAAAGTATACTTAAGTGTACTTGCTTCAGACTAATGATTAGTATATTTGAAATTTCCTATTTTGGAACAACTAATTTTGTACTAAGTGCATTTAAGTTGTAATTAAATGGTATATTTTTAGTGTATTAAGTATACTGTTGTGTGCTAAAGTGGAACAACTTTAAGTATACTTAGTACACTTAACGTATATGGCTGTGTGTATACTAATGTACATTCCTGACAGTAATTAATACAATTTAAGTATATATTTAATGTATTATAAGTACATTACAGCTATTTTTACTGTGTTACAAATACATGATTAATATACTATGAGTATATTCTCATTGCAGCAGTAGCATGTTGTTATACTTCTGGCCAATTATATAATATAGTACACACAGTCTTCTATAATGCTGTATTGCAAATGTGTTTCCAGTACACTAAAGGTGTTTAGGATAATTTACAATTGCTAAATGCATTTTCTACACAATAACATGTTTTTGAAACACATTACATCAGCTATTATAAGGGAGATTTTATTCAGTTAGTATACTTTTTATATATTAACCGATTTTACAAAAAAATTTTTTGTATATTTACAATGTACCATTTATTGCTGTGTGACCAAATAAAATTTCACTTTGAATTTGAAATATTTGGTTAGATTACACTGATGTTAAGATTTACAGAAAGGACAATAATGATTTCATACCTTTCTCAAATACCAGAAGTCGTACACTAGAGGGTCGGCCCACTATGTCTGGAGGGTTCTTGGCATCACAAGTGAAGGTTCCATTGTCAAAAAAGTCCAGGTTTTTGATCAGGATAGAGCCATCGCGACGGGATGGGTTGCCTACAAACTCCAGGCGCTCCCGAAATGGCCCTTTATTGTCCACATAGGGAACTCCATTTGTGTAGTGGAAGATCTGATCAATCACAAAACAAGTGTGGTGGATTTTTATTCTCCCCACACCGAAGTTACCCTAATTTAAAATATTAAACAAATACTGTAACTTTAGTAAAAGAAAGCAAAGAAAGACTCCGGACTCCGGACAAAGTGAGCCAGCCTTGAAATGCCTAAGATGTGAATCCAAGCATCATCAAGAACAGACTGATTTGACTGTTACATATGCGCAGGGGTGGGGCGCTCACCTAGCCCCCTCCTTTGTACAATTTATTTTCATTCCTTATCAAATTTTTTAACCCATTATAATTACATTTTCTTTATATAATTTTGCTACGTCATATACCTCGTCATCTGACTCCACCTCTTTCTGATATTTTTCCCATTATAACTTATTTTTCTTACAAATTAATTTCCATTATCTTTTCACTTGTTTTGTTCAACTTAAAAAATATCGGGGTGGCGCTTACGTCTACTACTGTATAAATTCTTGGTGCTTCCAGTTTACTCTACAGTTTTCAAGAGACAGGCCATGGGTAAGCATCTCCTACACATTATTTTAATTATTTGTCTTATTTTGTCAATTTTATTGTATTTACATGTTTTATTTTATTCTTATAGCTCATTTGCATTTGCACAAATGATCACTACAGTACGTCACTCTGGACGACTCGGACAGCCAGGGCAGTCCGGCTCACATTTCTACTGACTACACTCCTACTGAACCTGTCATGGACCGGGCCTCGGTGAGTTTTGCTGAGGATGAGCCTGAACCATCTGGATTGCTAATGCAGTTTCTAGAGGAGACAGGGCTTACTTTTTTCAGGAAGGATGACTCCTAACCTGGTCCTTCTAAAAGACTGCGTGTGGATAGCCCTTATCCATTTTCTTTTAGGCCCGTACGACCAGAGTCTAGTACTCCGGCCCCGTCGGTCCTAAAACTTGTTTGTCATGTAAGTGTTGGCACCCAGACCGATTCTAAAGTGTCTGTTGGTACCCAAAGAGATTTTCCTCCTGCGCCTGTGCCAAATCTAAATCGCGGCATTTCTGTTTTTGTTCCTCTCACTGATCTTCAAATTGGTATTGTCCTTCCTCACAGGAGGTTTGATAATTGACTTCTTATGCATTTTATTTTGCTATTGATGCTTACCCAGGCCCCCTATGGTTTTGTACTTTTATGTTGGGCCTTATACTTTGTATTTTATAATACTTACTATGTAGATGCACATACTATTTTTGTGTCTACTCTTATTAAACTTATTATTCATAAAGCTGTGTGTGTGTCTTTTGATTATCTAATTTGACATGTTGCTTGTGTATCCAATACCTGTTACATCACAGTTAAGATCACCCCATGTCTGAGATTATATCATATCTGGGGCTACGTCATATCCAAATAATCTTAATCTCTATTTTCATGTAATTGAACTTGATTACTTGATATAAAGATTAACTCCAATGTGCTTTTGTGTAATTTAATTATGTATATAAACTGAAACTCCTTCCTCAAACTCTTGCATAAGTGGACAAAGTGAGATGAGCATATGTGTGTACGTGGTAACATACAGAGATGCTGTCTTTCGCCCCATCTGGCCTGTAGCTCCAGGAGAAAGTAACATCCTCAGAGGTCCATCGCCATGAGAAGAAAGAGCAGGAAAGCCGGATATCCGAACCTACCACAGCATGTCTCTCCCAGCCGGTATACACTGTTATAGCCTCTGACTTGGGAGCTACCACACACACACACACACACACACACACACAATATAAAATGAGTCACATCTATTGCACAAAGTTCATATTGATGCTTGACAATTTATGTTATGGACCACAAAGACTAAATATATATACAACTAAAAGTTTAAAAAATCATTTGTGAATTTAGTCCCATTAGACACATTAGGCATTGGAAAGAAATTTGGCACAGACAAAGGTACAGTATGTAGACTTGTTCTTTGTTACATAATCTAGTGTATAATGAACACTAGTTGAATATACTGTATGTGAAGATGTGTACACTGTACAGTACATGCAACAGAAGTTAAGCCAAACCCCACTGGTGCATTTTTTTTTTTGCTCTCTGTTTCTCTGTCCTTGTGCTGTGGCCAAATTGTGAAAACTACACACTATGCAGTGTGTCTGTCCGTTTCTTTATCTGCTTAATGAATAGACAGATCTATGAACATTCTTCCTCTTCCACTTTGAGTAGAATTGAGGCCTCTGTCAAATAAATACATCCTATTTAATAGAATAGAACAAACAAACCATCTGAAATTCACACAATAGAAGTTACACAGGCAGAAGAGGAGACATCTCCGTATCAACTCAAAGTTAAACTAGCTTCTTTGTGCTGTTACACACTCCCGCTTATGTAATACATTGCAATTTCTTGTTTTTTTTAAAGAATGACTTTATAAGACATATTTTTCTAAATATTTGAGATCACAAATTAAATTGCAAATCTCGCATACTATAAGCATTCACAGTGTCTATTCTTCATCGCCAGAGCATCGACACATTATTGGCAGAATTTTACATGCACAATAACAGCATGAAGTTAATTAGATCATAAACAAGAAATGTATTCCCATCTTATTCATAGAACCCAACGTTCAGTTCTGCTATGAACAAGTGCACAACTCGCCCGTCAACACCCTCTTGCAGCAAATCACTAACCAAAATTATTTACAGTAATAGACAGTGTCATTGCTGGATTTAAAAAACAAAAAACAAAAAGCTTTAAATACTAGTTAAAAATCTGACCCCTGGCATAGGATGGCACGATTGGTGTGTTTAAGAAAGTACTCAGTGGAAATATTATTAAAACCCTGGTAACACTTGAGCACTGTGCAAAACTTTTCCACTGAGCAGAGAAGACAAAAAAATTAATGGGCCCCAGCCAATACCAGTATGTATGTGTAGTGCCCTATATATTAGGTGGACTTGATAAAATGTTCACTTAAAATAGAGACAAGGTAGATGTAGTTAATATTAACCAGATAGAAATAATAATGAAGTATTATAAAGTAAAATAAAGTAGAATAATAACTAATAACTAATACTATGTTAAATAAATTGTTAAGTTGGATTAGCAGTAATATCCAAATAATTGCTTTTCAGAATAGCAAAATATTCCATTCGTGAATGCAAAACATAAATATATAATAATAAAATAAAATAAAATAAAATATGTATACCATAATTATACCAATTTATGTCAAATGCAACATGTTACAAAGAATAATTTATTACTAAATAAAGAATACTTTTCACTGCTATGTGTAACTTTAATGCATACATACAAAAAAGTGATCTTTGATTTTATAGTTATTGCACTAATTATTTATTTAGTTAAATGAAATTGTAGCAATATAAAAAACAGAACATTTCCAGAATTATAATAGTTTTTAAGTAATTACACTGGAAGCGACTTTGCAAAAACTGACAACTGCAATGTAATAACAAAAAAATTGTTACATAGAAATTGTACCTGTATGGCAAGTATGAAGTTTTGAAGTTTTGTTTACCTGCACTGAGCAGCACCACAGATGTGAGCACCAGTAGAGTTAGCATGCTTTTTGGTTCCGCTGGTCAGCAGAAAGCTGAGAATCAAAGATGAGGACAGTGGAGCAAAAATGTAGGGATAAAGGGAGTGAGGTTGAGGGGCACCCAGGCAAGTGCGTGCCGACGAGAGTTTATATCCAACCACACCCCTAAGTCAGGTCCAACCCTAAGACTGCCTACTTTTTTTATTCTGTTCTGTCTATTCTTTATCTATCCATCCATCCATTCACTGGCTCATTCTCCACCCTAAATCAGACCTGACCTAGTGACACATAATCCTCCACTCTCTCTCTCTCTCTCTCTCTCTCTCTCAAGTTCTTAATTTGCTCAAGTTCATTTTCCAGTAATGTTTCAAAGATGAATTAGATGAATTAGACCACTTCATTCACTTCTTTTTCTATTTTTAATAATAATAAAAAAAAAATTCTGTCCATTTGACAGGGCAAGTTTCATTCAAAACTGAAGCTTTAAACGATTATTTAAAAAACTTAATGACAGGGATAGTTTAATGTTCGCGTGTGCGTGTGCGTGTGTGAGAGAGAGAGAGAGGGAGAGAGAGAGAGAGAGAGAGAGAGAGATATTATGGTATAATTGACACCTCATCATTATATCTCTTCTCATTGATGTCATCAACAGCTCGAACTTGAACGTGACTTTACATATAAAGTGACAATGTCACTGCAGACTTTATTATACACCAAAGACTTTTAAATTATGCAGTCACAGGTGATTCGCATAAGTTCACAATCACAAAAGTTTGGCTCTTTATAGTATGGAAAATCCAAAGCATGCAAATACAAAAAGCTATATAAAATCTTAGACTTAACATAAAATCTATGCTTTATTACAATAATGTATAAAGTGGTGATTAAAAGCAAAGTGCATAAAAAAATAAGAATTTTGATATGCCACAGAGGCATAGAAAAACAGAGAGAGAAAGAGAGGAAAAAGACAGAGAGAGAGAGAGAGAGAGAGAGAGAGAGATGCCCTTTCACAATGAAACAAACAAATAATATTAAACAAAGCCTTCTCTTTCATCCCTCCATTTCTTTTCTCTCTCTAGATTCCTCTCCTCTGCTGACGTCTGCCAGTCAAAACAATGCAAGGAGTTAGAGAGAGAGAGAGTCTTACTGCCCATTCTGTCTCTCCAAACAAAGCTTTGCATTCTTTCCTCCTATGGTCACTATTTTACTCCTCCTCTTTCAGAAATATGGACAAAACAAAAGGATAAAGAGAGCAGATAGAAATAGATAGGTTGAGATAAGGACACAAAGACATTGAATTGAGCAAAATATTAGAGGGAAAGTGCAACATCAAGTGATCTTAGTGGGTTTTGTTACCTATTAAATGAGACCAATTTTACTCCTGAACCCTCTCATTATAATCTTAACCCTAGGCAGTGGGGACTGAACCCTCATGACACTTTTGTGCATAAAGCATCTTGTAAGGCCTGTAACTCTCAACCGCATGGCTATTCATAAAAAATTTATCCTGGTTTAGAACATACCATGTGTTGCTTTTTTTCTTTGTTTGTGGGAGAGGTCCTGGATGTGGTCCTGCAAATGAATAAAGGTCTAACAATGCTGTTTTGTGTTGGAGTGTAGCAAGAAATAAAGCACCTTTTAAAGTGATGGTACACGATTAGGATGTGATCTCTACCGTTTCAGAATGGTGGACCTCAAATGCATAACATTTTAAATGCTCTAAATTCCATGTATGACTGCTATATACCATATACAATCAAAGTTGGACATGCAATAAAGCTTCCTTCTATGTTCATGGTTTCAAAATTTACATCAATCAGCCATAACATTAAAACCATTAACATTATAACCACCTAAGATGTGGCTCAGCCCACCAGGTATCGGATCCCTTGGGTGCTGTGGGTTGTGGGGTGGGGCCTCCGTGGATCATCTGTGGATATGTCTAGTACTTCGCATGTGTGCTTGATCAGATTGGGAACTGGCGAGTTTGGATGATGGATTGATAGACTTGGACTCTTTGCCTGTTGGGCCATGTGTACACTGGGAGTTCTGATGCATTTCATTTATAGCCAGCATTGACTTTTTTTCAGTATCTTGTGCCAAATTGTCTTTTCTGTTGGATGAAACCAGCCCGGGATGGCCTTTGGTCCCAATAGGCATGGGTAAGCCTTGGGTGCCCTGGTGTATAGTTGATAATCACTGTTAATGTTATGGCTGATTGGTGTATACAGTAAATGTAAGATGTGATACTGATAGTGGTCTGATGCTAAATCAATGCAGATTTGGGTCACTTCCAGGTTTCATTATAAACATGAAGTGTTTTGGAGATTAACAAAATATGCTAGAGGGCCAAAAAATAAAAAGAGAGTTTTTAAAATGCCCTGTGTTAGTGTGGACCTAGCATTACACATCACTACCACTTTTTATATAATTAAGCACAGCTATAGACTACAATAATTCACAATCTTCACAGTCTATAGTTTATGAAATAATTATTACAAGTGTAATGATTAATGAATAATGATTCATTCCTTTGTCACCCAGATAAGATGAAGTATCTCCCTTCAAGTCTTCCTTGCCACGGTCCCCTCTAGCTTGCTCAATCTGACTTTAAATCTACACTGATTTTTTTGTAAAGCTGTTTTATAACATTGTCCAAGGTAGATAAAGGCACTGCATGTAAATTTAGCCTTCTTCACACATAAAATCTACAGGAATCCTAAAAGGGACAATTTAATTGAATTCCATATGAATTTATCTGTAAGATATAATTACAGTTCAGGTTGATTACAGTTCAGTATTTTAAGTTCTGTTACTTGTTGTTCAGCCTAGTCAAAAAGACAACAATGATATTGTTACCATGTGCAGTGAAACCTACAAAGACTATGGGCCATTTTTTTATGGGCAAAAAATCTCTGAGAAAATGGACCCATTTTCTTAACGAAAAGAAAAAAGTCAAACAATTTAAAAAATCAAACAATAATGACCAATACAAGCTCAATTTAAGTATATAAGTACACATCCCAAGATAAACTGGGATACACTACCATACACACTACATGTTAATTCATCACAACTTAAATACAGTAACTACATAAAATAAATATAGAAAAATCTAATACACAATTTTCTTTTACTTGAAAAATGCATTATTAAGTTATGGTAAGAGAATATAAAATTTGTATATTGTATTCTTATATAGATTTTAAATATATTATATCTGTCCACACAGTATACACTTACACCATCACACCATACACACCACGACAACAGATTCTGCCATGAGTGTCATTAGTGTATTTTTGAGAATGGCTGATATCATCAAACTGCAAAAAGTCGAATGCTTGTAGTGTGTGTGTGTGTGTGTGTGTGTGTGTGTGTGTGTGTGTGTGTGTGTGTGTGTGTGTGTGTGTGTGTGTGAG